>JAODAL010066059.1:0-17938 GCA_025379985.1 Phyllomedusa bahiana
CAAATAAACACACCGCAATACCCTGGCTTTTCATGTCTACTTCTGATGTTTAAAAATGAAGCTGTAAGGAGGGTAGAAGTAAAATATGTCAGGAAACACATGATGATTGTATCCTTAGGGATGTTTTATGGAACAACAAATATATGAGATGTCATAACACCTGGTAGGCACATTGACTTCTCCCACAAATTTTACAATACACACCATTTTACAATATGTGTTAAAATCCCTTCACTTATTTTTGCTAAAACTATTTTTTTTTCAGGATAAAAACAAAGGATGATTGAATTGTATAGATTAGTGTTTCTGTTTAGCAATAGGAAAAAAGAAAAATAATAGCCTGTATCTTCAATTTATGCATCTGCATTTGACTAGTTGCAACATATATTTCACCTGTTGATCTTAGTCAGACTCCAGAGTACAAAGCATTCCATCAATTACCTGAGTCTATGATACTCAAAGAAACACTTAAATCAAATTGAACATGTTAACTGCTTTATTCAAGGTGATTGGTGGCATTCCAGGGGGAGGACCCCATCAGATGACAGATTTATAGTCTATTCTATTACCTATAAAAATTGATAAAAAGCATAACATAATATAACACAGTTAAGTTTTGTATCACACCAGCAATTTATTATGCATGAATAAAATTTAAATAAAACAGTACATATCCTCTGAGTTTTTTCAAAATTGGTTTTATTATTTGATGTAAAGAAATTCACAACATATACTTTGGTTTATATGAGCTGAAAGATTTTTACTGCATACAGAGGAACAGGAGAAATTAAATACTAAATTAGGTCAGAAAATCTCTTTAAGAAAGATCCCCCCTAACACTTCGGGTAACACTGCCAGAAATACATAGTAGTTCAGGTTTGTGTTGATATCAATAACCATCCTTTCGTCATATAGTAAGGTAAGGATAAAACTAAGATTTTCTTACCGAAATCTTTATTTCCCTGAGTCCGAAGGCAGCACACAGTGGGTTAATATCATTCTTATCCCAGCTAGGAGAGAAAAAAAGAAACCAATATCAGGTTCAAATAATTCAAGAATTAATTAAATCCACATCACCCATATAAGATCTCCTCAGACAATGAACAGACCTGTTTCTTTTTTAGAGCAGAAAAGACATTTTTTATAAGAATGGGATACCTGTGCTGCCTTTGGACTCAAGGAAATAAAGATTTATGTAAGAAAATCTTAGTTTTCCCCTTTGTCCTCAGGCAGCACACAATGGGGTTTCCCAAAGCAGTAAATAAAGCGGGGGGGGGAGGTAGTATGCAAAAGAAGCATCTTCTAAATTACTCGAACTTATGCCAAAGTTCGTAGAGAACTAAATAGTTACTTGGAAAATTTAATCTAGTAAAGGTTTAATTTTATTCGGCAATAAGGATGCTATTGAACACAAGGTGTTGGCTCATTTTTCTCTAGCTAATGACTATTCTTCTTGATCATTAAATAGGTGGTATTGCTATAGGACCAGTGTCAGAGACTATGCTGACTTGGTTTTCTGTAAGAGGCCCTTGTAAGTGAAGAAACAGACTTCCAGTTTCTCGTAATTTGATTAAAAGATACGTTTACTGTTTCCTGAGGTTATCAAAAGAATGAGCAGTTTGATCCGAAGGCAGAATCTAGAAGAAAAAAAACTGATAAGATTCCCTGGTTAATACTGTACTGAGATGCCACATTGAAGGACTCCAGCATATCTTGAATAGTAAAAACATACCAGACAGCACCGCCGACTCAAGCGGTCCCCACAACAGCACTTCTGGTTGAATAAACTACCCAAACCAAAAGAGCCACTGCTAGCACCCTGCTCGTTTGTGGGATTTAGGTTCCAGAATGGTGAGACATGCACTCTTAGCTTTGTCTTTAATGTTGCTGTCATTTATTATTGCGTGAACTGAAAACTAGACAGATATTCAGATACCATTTTTGGGAAGATAAAGCTTGTAATGTCTTTCCCTGGGGTCTATAAAGAACCACTTGACAGGAGGGTAAATGGAGAATATATCCTCTCATATTGTAGTAATATCCTAGAAGTTCACTTTATGAATATTTGTGATGGCACCCATCATACCACCTTGTTGCAGGAGGTGAGGAACTGGAAGGAGAGAGATGGGATTCTTTAGAAATCAAGCTGATACTGTGGTAAACTCCAAAGGCTGAGGCTCCACCAATGTGCAGAAGGTTACTAAGAATTGCCTAAGATAGACCCTTGCCAGACAGTTTTGCCTGTCACATTCCAGGCTATACAATCTCCTGAACAGGATGTAGATGGACATAGATTAGAAGATCTTTTCATATGAGCGGTTTATAGAACATTTTCTGCAATAACACTGACATGATTGGACACTAGTCTCTTAGTCAAAATTGGAATGACTACACTGGCCCTGAGTTTATTTTTATATACTCCTGAGATCTTAAGAAATAGAGGCACCAGATATAAGACATGTGATTGTAATCTCTTCCAGCTAATGAAGAGACTATGCATAACAAAGACTGATCTTATCTAGCCACGGACCAAACTTCAATACTCCAACAACATCTCTAGAGGTCTAGAGAGAAGATCCTAGAAGACTAAGTCAACACCCTAAACCTGACTTCAAACTGCAGAGGACTCCTTTGTTCAGACTACATTCCATCAGATTCAGGAAATTTTAGCAGTACACGAAGCCCCTTATGTACTTGTTGAGCTTTCTGAAAACTGTACCTGTACTTCCTAACCTTGTAGCAGCCTTACACCATAAGCTGAGGTCTCATACTTTTCTGTTCAAGTTGACTAAGGTGGCCCGATATTCTATTGGAAAACAATAACCCTATGGTTTGTAACAAAATTGTGAAATAAGAACCAAGCAAACAGCTTGTTGACCATTGAGGAGAGGGATGAGTCTTAGGAGGACACCACCTTACCTAAATTCAATGTGGAGTTAACAAGGGTTTCCCAATCTTGACAGGACAAATCCGTGGATGGAGCAAGTTGTTTAAACATTGGAGAGATCTTCTCAATTCAGGTGGGACCGACCTGGCCAACAGCTGATATCTTCCCTTGTGAGGGAAAATAATTGCATCCATTTAAACAGAATAACCTTGGTTAGTACCCTGAGAATGTCCTGCTGAAAGGACCTGAGTAGAAAACTGTTTAGAGCCCCTTCCAGAATGGAAGCAGAAATCCCCAAGACACTATGGTTACAATAAAAGATTATACCTAGAACTCAACCAGTTTTTTTTTTCTCTCCCTCTTCCTTTTGCTCTTGACATTTGGCAAAAACATCTGTGGAAAGGGATGGATTTGAAAGTCTGTGGTGCTGAAGAAGCTGAGAAGTGCTTGCTGTGATGACACAGTTTTTGAATAAGGAAATTGTCTCCAATCTGATTTCTGCTAGAACCACAATAATTCTGGTGAAGTATAGTGAGGACAACCTAAGAGGAAAGAAAGTCATTTAGAATGGCAGAAATATTTGTTATTTCTATTTCCACTTGAGAACTTCTCTGTGAATTGGTGAACATATATTAGATATAGTGGCGGTCATGACCTTTTGTACATGATGAATTATCTGATATTAACTTCCCTTCAACAGCAATTGAATATGTGAGACTGAACCAGTCCTCAAGAGACACCTGGTTTGATGTCTGAGCCTTATAGACTGAAGGGACATCTAAGGTACATTACAGAAAAAATTAGTATAAGAACTGGTTACTTCTCAATTAATACCAGTTTAGAATCCATATATTGGGAGATTTCTTCTGGACCAGAGTGACCTTTCCTTTTGGAATGAAAGACTTTTTATTTATTTATTTTATGCATTTCTTTATTTTCTTTTTTTTTTCTTCCTCTTCTTCTTAAGTCATGGAATCATCTGTAAGGACCAAAACTTGGTAGGGAAAAATGGGGCGGGTGGATTATAGAAGGGGTTTATGAAGCTTAGGCTGTGACTATCCATTGCTCATAAAGTCCTCTAGAGGAAACAGATAGTGCGATAGCTTTCATATGGCTTTATGATTTCTACAGGAAATACACCCCAATAATTGAGGCAGGCTCCAGGTTAGTGATATTCCTAGTATGCCACACTGGAAAATCAGGTTTACAGATTCAGAGCTCTGGCAATGAGAAAAATTGGCAAATGATGCCCAACTGACTACTGCAGAAGGAAAATAACTTTGCCTCATACAATACTCAGTATTCTTATTCATTTGGTCCCTCAGTAACGAGTCTGCACCTGAAGAAAATATATTTTACTTATTATATACTTTTTGGTTTGTTTTTTTTTGTTTTTTTTTACACACATGCTTTCACTGACATGAGCCCCCCAGTTCTACTCTCAAGCTCAGGGAACTCCATAACAAAGGTAGACAGTGGAAAATATTGCCATGTCCTACAAAAAGGCAGGAGTACTTGGGCCTGAATGGGCCAATAAACCTAGGGCCACTTAGCAGATATAGTTATGCCACAATTCCTTAAAGGAGTTGTCTCGCTACAATGATTGGGTTTTAAGCAAAAGTCTTTAAAAAACAAGCAGCTTTGCAATATATGTCCATTACAAATGTCCTACTGATTTTGAGTTATCCCTGGTAGTAGGAGTGCATTAGCTCCTCAAATCACTATAGCCACCAACCTGTTGATTTTTCTCTCACTGGCTGCCAGTGCTGGTGACTCATCAGCTTCTCAGTACAGGTCAGAGCACAGAGCCCCTCCCGCACAGTATGAGGCCACTTGTGATGCTTCTGTAGGGCTCTACTCCCGGCTTCTGTGTCTGTGTAGCTGTGCTGCCTGGATTAACCCTGTGTGTGCCTGCTCCCTCCTGCTCTCTACACAGATTGAGGAGACCAGAGGTGAGGCTGATCTGGGGTCAGTACGATGTGACAGCAGTGAAGTGTGTTACTATAATCATGATGTGTCTGTGGAGCTTTGACTATGCTAACATAACAGATCAGGGGGGGCATGTGAACGGTTCATATCCCTCCCTGCTCTGCTGTATTAGTGACAGTGATTGTAGTAACACACTTCACAACTGCCCTGTGTCTGTTCTGATTGGAGGACAGCGTTTGTGTTTTTTGTTGCTTGAGATGTCTGTGGAGATTTGTATGTTAAGCAGGGGGTATAGGAACACTTACATCCCCCCCCCTGCTTTGCTATTAGCATACACAGCTTCACAGACCTCTGGCTCCATAGCCACTCATAGATTAGCCTCTCATAGATTAGCAGTCTCCTGACTGTGGAGAGGAGCAGCAAGAGCTCGGCACAGCAGCAGCACAGTGCAGCTGATTCAGCAGTGAGCAGCAGATCTAGGCAGGCACACACACGGTTAACTCTGGCAGCAAACCCCCTCGGCCCCGTCCCCCGTCCCCTCCTCCCACCCCACCCACTGTATAGAAGTTACTGCAGTCAGAGGAGGAGAGCTGTCTGTGTGCTGAGGGGGGAAAGGGGAGGAGAAGAGGCAGACAAGAAGCATGCCCCTAAATTAAAAAATCCTATGGTGCCAGACACACTAAGGTAGGCTTAAAACCTATAGTGAGGCAACTCCTTTAAATGAATTTAAAACTGCTAGGAGCTCTGGTATTAGGCTGTGGGAAAGTCTGTTAGTAAGAATAAAGCGTTCCTGCAGTGCTCCTTAGGGGAATGTTAGCATTACACTTTATTAATCATTAAATTAATGTCGGTATAAAGCAGCCAAAATAGGTCCCCCAGAAGATCCTCTATGAACACGCTCTTCTCTTAGCTAAAAACAGATACCAGAGCAGAGCACTTATTGCAGCAGATTTAGGACTTTATAAAGTGTATATAACAAGATATTTTCTAAATAAAGGCCCCTCCGATAAGAGCACCTGTGAGGTTCAAACAAAGCAGGTAACACAATTCTCGGATCTTTGTACCAGTTTGAGGCGGAGTAAACCTCCCATGATTGTATTCTGGAAACCTCTGATAGATTTTTTGTGCTTAACACAATCACCATGAGGCAGATTTAAAAATACTCAGTTACCAGGCAGGAGCCAGGAACAATTAACACAGAACCTGCGCCATAATTTCCAGCTTCTATTCTCATGTTTTCTGCTGCTCATCAGATATTAGACTTCAGAAAATAAAATAAGTCTGCAGGAACCAATCTTCTGAACCAGAACAGCAATATCAACACAGACCAACAAAAATTACCAGAAGCATCTGTTGGTATGAGAGAACTTATTTCCTAACTTTATACCATGGAGAGTTTGCAGCATGGCAGTGCACAGAAAAAGAAATAATATAATAGCAGTCATTCCCCTGAACCAGAAGAACATTAACAACAAAGATCAGCACAGGCTACCAGAGGAGGCTGAAAGTGGGAGAGAACTAATTTCCTACCTTTGCACCATGGAGAGTACGCAGCCTGACAGTGCACATAGAAAACGCCATTATAAGCCGTCAGAGGAGGCTACCCTCTGATACTGTGCTACTCTCCTGATGTGGAGCATCCAATGACCGGCTGTTAGCACAGTAGGAAGCACTGCTGAGTTTAAACTGGAACGCAGGCTGAGAAATTCAAAGGCCATGACTGCCCCAGAAACTCTGGGATCCCAGGTCAATTACATTCAGTCCTCGGGTTACATATGGGTTAGGGACTGTAGGTTTGTTCTTAAGTTTAATTTGTATGTAAGTCGGAACCAATATATTTAGTACATGTATGGTGTATATGTATGGTGTGTATGCATGGTGTGTATGGTGTGTAATTATAGGCAGGTATATGTCCCCCATAGCAGGTATAAGCAAGTATATATCCCCTTAGAGGCAGGTATAGGTCCCTCATAGCAGGCATAGGCAGGTATAGGTCCCCTATAGCAGGTATATGTCCCTCATAGCAGGTATATGTCCCCCATAGCAGGTATAGGTCTCCCATAGCAGGTATAGGCAGGTATATGTCCCCCATAGGCTGGTATAGGCAGTTATGACCCCCAGAGGGAGGTAGGTCCCCCCGAGGCAGTGATGTCCCCCATAGTCGGTTATGTCCCCCATAGGCAGTTTTGTCCTCCATAGGCAGTTTTGTCCTCCATAGGCAGTTTTGTCCTCCATAGGCAGTTATGTCGCCCATAGGTAGTTATGTCCCCATAGGCAGGTGTATGTCCCCCATAGGCAGGTATGTCCCACATAGGCAGGTATGTCCCCAATAGGCAGGTATGGGCCCCCCATAGGTAGTTATGTCACCCATAGGCATGTATAGGTTCCCCATAGGTAGTTATGTCCCTCATAGGCAGGTATGTCCCTCATAGGCAGGTATGTCCCCTATAGGCAGGTATGTTCCCCATACGTAGTTATGTCCCCCATAGCCAGGTATATCCCCCATAGGTAGTTATGTCCCCCATAGGTAGGTTTAGATAGGGATTATTTAAAAAAACAAACACAGATGCCACAGCACCCCGCTCACCCGCTGCTCACCTCCAGCTCTGTCTATCTGCACAGGCCGGTGACGTCATCAGGCCGCGCAGGCAGCGTGATGACATCGCGCGCTGCCTGTGCTGGAGACTCTGGAAGGTGGCTTGGCTGCCATAGAAGCTGATCGGGGCCGCAAGAGACCACAGCCACAAATTCTAATTATTTAGATGCTGCAGTTAGGTTTATGTCTAGATATTTAAATAACCAGGATCAATCTTACTTCTGATTCCGAGCACTTGCGGCAGGTGCTCCATATTTCTTCAATGCCTCCATGACAAATATATCCATCATGGAGCATTAAGGGGATAAATATCTCAGATGGTAATACTCCTTTTAATTGCACTCCTAAGGATTGATTAAATCTGACAATGTGGAACTTGGACCAGAAAAATTGTGCATCACTGCCTTACAGAGTACATATTTAAAGCACTAGGATACTTGTTGAGATAACAGGTTTCTTGTTTGAGATAACACACTATTCTCAAGCTGCCAGCAGTCTGACCTGTGGTGATGTCATTCCTTGCTATGACATAAGAAACAGCAGAGAGAGAGAAGGCGAGAGCAGGTGGGTAACCTAGAGAAACCTGGGTACACTCATAGCTGATAAAATCTATCTTATCTTCTCATCAAAGCAAAAAGATGAAGCAACATACAGTATTTGGAAAAACTTTTCAACTACTTGTCCCTACATGTTGAAAGCTTATCTTTGTAGTGAGACAATCCCTTTAAATAATTATGTCATTCCAATATTATTTCTAATATAACTGGATAGAGGGCAAAGACAACCACAATAAAAGCTGTTGTCCATCAAATCATGACAGTATTCAACAGCATATTTGATTTTGGAAAGGGAATGAAAGACTGTTAAAAGACCCTATTTATCATAAGATAAAATACATATTTAAAGATTTTATAATATTCAAGTGAAATAGTCAATATCCATAGAGAGTCATTATAACACAGCTAGACATAAATTGCTGTTTTATGTCTGCATGCCTTAAAAGGTATTTATGCCAGAAGTGGTCTCTCGATGATTTTTTTTCTGGTTGATACAGGTCATATTTAACAGGTCAGCTTGTCCATGAGGATTCAATCTAGGTGATGTCAACAGGGAGTATCTTTGGTGGTTCTTTGATCTGAGATTAATAAATTATCTAACCCTTTTTGATCCTGCCATTTTGTGTCTTTGAAGACTTTGGATTTTAAAATTTCCCCCTATATTATTTTTTGAGAGAAAAAATATTTTTTTATTGACTTTCTGTTACTTCTTTGGCACATCTACAAGATTTAGTATAATCCATAGGTCAGAGCTCCAAGTTGAACTATCAAAAGTTATAACTTGGTGTGCATGGCAAGCAGGTCCAAAATTATGGTGTGGTACAGTGTGATAAATACAGAATTTATTGTGGAGGAAAGTAACAATTTTAGCAAGTCCCTAAAGGGAACTAGTTTACAGTATGTCCTGAAATAAATTAAAATTTAAATCATTCTTTGCTCTCAGATTTAAAGTAAATGTTAATATACAGCAGTATAATATATTAGGTGACTTTCTTAAGGTATTCTGCATTTGAATATCCATCTAAGGAAGCTTTTAATAGATTCTCAGCGTAGTGGATTGTTCCACTTGCATTAATATTTTGGATGTGTTGTAATATTACATCAATTTTTTCAGCTTTTATGCATTTTAATAAGCAAATAAAACAATTATTAATAATAATTATCAGATAAAATGTTTTATTATTTTAAGGTAATATAGTACAGTTGTAGCATCATTATTTAGACATATTGCAATTATCAGTGGTGTAATTAGAATTCATAGGAACCCATTGCAAAATGAGATGGAGCCCACCTAATAACAGTAAACTAAAAGAACAGCATAAACAGCAATAATTAAAGATACAGTACCTCTGCTATGGCAAGAGTTACATTCATGGTAATTATTTATTTACTGGGACAAAAAATAGTTTTTCTGATTAAAAATATGTATCACAAAGGTCAGTTAGATTTTACATATTATATCCAAATTGGGATTGAGAACAATAAAAAATAAAGCTTCTGGGACAAGGATTAACATCTAAAAAAAAAAACTGAAATGTATGATCCAACCAGTGACTTCTGGCCTCCATCTACTTACTGAAAGTGCTGAGAGACAGATATGCACCTCTCTCTTGTTATTTTTGTGTCAAGTCTCAGAAAGAACATGCATGTTTACCATTGTTACTCAATGATAGAAATGGAATAAAATGCTAAAAAGTCACATTTATCCCAAGATGGTACTGAGTCATTTTGTAAAACATGAGAACCTGCAGTACTTCCTCAAGGTAAAATAAAAATGTAGTGGTTGATGGAATGTAGTGAAAACTATAAAAAAAAGCTATACCAATTCGATATCATTGTTCTTGTGTCATTCCCCCAAAAAAACATTAATTTGTTACTAAATTCCAAAATATATGGAGCCAACTAAGCATTTAATTAGGGGCTGGATTAATAATAATGAAGAAATTAATTTAGATGTGCATTTTCAATAATTTACATTTGTATATGAAGGTTCTCTATTTGGGTTTTGCAGTCCCTGAGTGAAGAAAATCACTCTTGAATAATTGGTGCATAATTTGGTGGAAAATGGTGACATAAGAGAGGAGAAAAATGGAATGGTAAGTATACTAGTTTATTTCCCACTTTCTACAGCTTTTACCCATTTAGAGAAAATGTCCAAATCTCAGACAATCTGTCATTGCTGATGAATAGAAAATGCATTGATGTGTTTATCTTTCTTGTTACTTACATACCCAAGTGGTGCAGATGATCTTTAAATACATTCTCTAAATTGCATAACGGTTTCATTCTTATGTTACCTTCTGGGTTGCATCCCTCTACAAGTGGCTTATTACCTCCAAGTTAAACTGCTTTATTGTTGGTTTGGTACTAAATTATGTGATGATGGCACTGGCAACTGTAATGACAGTGTGCTCACTGGGGCAGTACAACCTTATTAAACTATAGTTTTTACATTTTCACTAGTTGAAAGCAGGTAGTCCTTTTATACAGTTTCCTCATCTTTGTATTTACAGGAATAGGTATATCATCTGTAGCACCTCATTTGCACTCGGCCGCCATCTTGGACTGGCCGGGGTCAACAGCTCATGGATCACCGTCCTTTTGCAAGACGTTTGGCACACCACATATTGTACCCCGACACCAGACTTCAGTTTAACATTGGCCAACTTTATTGTTCAGGCATAGTGTACAGGAAACAAAACGATACAAACAAAATCCACGGCCATTTAGCCACTAAATGAACTTAAAGTGAGTCCCTCACTAACGTGGTCTGTGCCTCCCACACAGGACCACAAACAGTATTCTTACTATACTATAGGCGTCCCTCAAGCCTCCGTGGGCCAGAATCTCTCTCCAGCTCCACTGTCGCTCCAAATTAAAGGCAGCCATCCATGCCCCCATATCACCTGTAGCACCAGGCTTTTTATAGGCCTCCAGTGACCTGCACAAAACCTGTCCTGGAACATGAGGAGTAGACACCCACCCAACACATTGTCTACTCCCAATAAGGAGAAGAGCTGGGAAATGGCTGAACAGCCAAACTAACTCTAACCAGCTGCCAACCACTCACGGTGGCTAAGAACATACATGAATGGCTCTTACCCCACCAAGGCCAGGTAACCTTGGTGGTGTGTTGCTTCAGGGTATCCTGATTTACTTCATCTAGTGGCAGAAACACGCGACTGCCTGAGGTCACTCTGCCACACAACATATAACACAATATCATGTCAGTCTACAACATCAAAATAGCCCTTAGAAAGATGTATTAAACACATTAATCTGTCTCAGATATTCTCACAATGTACCTACATTAATTAACAAACTACGCTTTTAAGTAAAGATAAAACTGACCTGTAAAGGCATAGGAAATTATTGTATTACAGCAGATAATATTAATAATAAAAAAAAAATAATAATAATAATAATAATAATAATAATCACAATGCAAAGAATAACATAAAATCTATGCTTTTCAAACAATACAAATTTTTGGGGTTGACTATTTTATCTTATACCTATAAATCTAAGAAAGTAGCAATTGTTTAAAATTATTTAATAAAGTGAAGAGTCCTATACTACAAAATGTAATGGTACAGACTCTCTATTACATATTCCCACCCCAGTGGTTTTCTGTTACCTCTACTAAACAGCATATTACGTTCCTGATCTACATAGAGCCCATTAATTTGTGACTAAAAGCATGTGTAACTATTTAGAGCCCATGTTTTTATGTAACACAGTCCCAACCATTTTTAAAAATTCTAGGATCTATTATAGCAGTTCTGTATGTATTGTCCTGATAGTGGCATTTTCTCTCCTGAGGGCAGCAGGATCTTAGTGGTTGTGTTTACCCTCACCTAGGGCCACATGCATGAAAACTGTCTAGGTCTAAAACACACTTTGTTGCCCACAGCAACCAGTCATTTTATATAGTGCTCTGGAAAAATGAGAGGGGCACTGTGGTTGCTATGGGCAACAAAGTGAGTTTTAAACCTAGACAGTTTTAATACATGTGGCCCCCAGTGCTCAAAGGAGCATGTCATCTTAACATAGGCAGCTATAAGCACTGTACCTATAGTACGGCTAGATAGCAGTCTATTACACACAGTAAATGTAATACACATAAAGAACAGAAAAGTTTGTATATGTTGTACAGTTAGATAGCAGTTACATACCTGTAGTAGAGCTACAGTTGAAACCAGAAGTTTACATATACTATATAAAAATAGTTAGTAGAAATTTTGGCCCATTTCTCCTGACAGAACTGATGTAACTGAGCCATGTTTGTAGGTCACCTTGCTCGCATCTGACTTTTCATCTTTGCCCATAAATTTCCAATAGGATTGAGATCAGGGCTTTGTGATGGCCACTCCAAAGCATTGACTTGGTTATCCTTAAGGCATTTTGTAACCAGTTTGGCAGTATGCTTCGAGTCACTGTCCATTTGGAAGACCCATTTCCGCCTAAGCTTTAACTTCCTGACTAATGTTTTGAGATGTTGCTTCAGTATTGCCACATAACCTTCTTTCCTCATGATGCCATCTATTTTGTGAAGTGCACCAGTCCCTCCTGCAGCACAACAACCTCACAACATGATCTTGCCACCCCTGTGTTTCACAGTTGGGATGTTGTTCTTAGGCTTCCAAGCTTCTCCCTTTTTCCTCCAAAACGTAATGATGTTCATTAAGGCCAAACAGGTCAATTTTAGTTTCGTCAGACCACAGGAGATGTCTCCAAAAATGTAGGTCTTTATTCCTGTGTGCATTTGAAAACATTTATCTGTTTTTTATATGTTTCTTTTGGAGTAATGGCTTCTTCCTGCCAGAGTGGCCTTTCAGCTCATTTCAATACAGTACTTGTTTCACTGTGGATAATGACACAATCTAACCAGCTTCCGCCAGCATCTCCACAAGGTCTTTTGCTTTTGTTCTTGGGTTGATATGCACATGCCGGACCAAAGCACGTTCATCTCTGAGACCCAGAACACGCCTCCTTCCTGAGCGGTATGATGGCTGGACATTCCCATCTTGTTTGTACTTGTGTATAATTGTTTGTACAGATAAATGAGGCACCTTCAGGAAATCGCACCTAAGGATGATCCTGAGTTGTGCAAGTCCACAATTCTCTTCCTCATATCTTGGCTGATTTCTTTAGACTTTCCCGAGATGTAACACACAGAAGCACTGTGTTTCTGGTGTCTGTTAGAAAAAAAAAAACATCCAGAGGTATGTCTATAATTAACTCAGATGTTGCCAATAAACCTATCAGAAGCTTCCAGACATATCATCATATGGGCTGTCCCATATTTTTGTAATCCTACTGTATGGAAACTTTTGACTTTGCAGAAAGTAATAAAAATGTCTTAAAAATTCTCTCTCTCTCATTATTTTGGCACTTGGCAAATATAAATAATTTTGGTAATCCTAATTGACCTAAAATGGGTAAGGTTTGTTCTGATTTCATGTCAGATAGTGAGAAAAACATGCATATGTGTCTTTTTTTATATAGTGTATCTAAACTTCTGGTTTAAACTGTACATAGCAATATGATACACAGGGGAGTAACTAGAGAAGCCGGGGCCCCACAAAAAAAATTTAGATACCCCATACCCTCTGGCCAGCCACTCCTCCAGTCATGAACATTTACTAGTACCTTCTAGTGATGGTCATGCAGCTACTATATAATACAAGGAGTACATACCTCACCATACCTATAACCATCATACTGCTACCAAACAAATTCCACTACACCAAGACCAACATTACCAATAACGCTACTACATAATGACCTGAATATACATGACCACAAATTACCACCACATAGTGTCTTAATAACACCCCTATACTATTACTGAACAAAGATCATTATGTAAAGACCAATATTGCCGCCATATAGTGACCATATAGTAGCCTATACCAGTTGTACATGGGCTCTGCAGACATATGAGTGATTACAGTGCTGTTACATCCAATGACTCACATGTGACATTTTTTCTGCTGAGTGGTTTTCTTTCCCTTTTCTTCTACATCTGTTCCAGACGTCCATGATAATTTCTCTTGTCCACCACTTGTCCCTGCATAATTTATAAACAAATATCTCAGAATCCTCACTTTTCGAGCACCTCCCTCACTGACCTCCACCTTTGTATAAACTTTCCATGGGTGGGTGAGCGGGATCAGACCATAGCTTATATGCATAGTATCCTAGGGGGTGGAGAGGAACGGAGGACTAACCAAATGCATGTTATGCTACAGATATGGCCTATACCCCTCAGAATCATACTATCTGGTAGGTAAATAGGGGCTTGTCATGAACAGGTTTTGTTCGTTAGTCGACGTGTCAGGATCCATCAGCTACGGCCTGACACGTGACCCAATATGTAACGTATATGTGAGATTCCACAAACCCTAGGGGTAAGTCAGCTGGATACTGTTTCACAGACACCTCCTGTCCATGTGGGCACAGGGAGGCATGAAGAGTGAGAGAGGGGAGCCCACGTGACTGCCAGCATGGCAAAACACTCATCCACAATCCTGACTGGCTGAGAGACCCGTTTTAACTAGCACCAGTGAAACAGGACTCTGCCCCATAGACTGCTACCTATTCGTCATATTTAGTGTTGAGCGATTGCGTTGGCTATCGAGATCGATCGATAGTCGATAGTCGGCCGCTATCGATAAGGTTTATCGATAGTGAGCGTCGATTATGAGCGATGACCATTAAAGTCTATGGGAGAGCACAAACCCTTCTTTTATTACCCCCAAACAAGGCTGGAGAATTGAAATTAAAAACCACAAAAAGTCAAATGGAAAACGTTAAAAACCTCTTAGGAAACACACTTAGGTTTTTAAAAGTCACAGAAAAAAAGTCACAGACCTTTCATTTCCCCTGCCCTTGTCCCAAAAAGCCTCCCCTTTAAAAACCTCATCACCCACAAATTTAAAAGGGCCAAAAGGGCCCAAGTATATTTAAACCATCATCTTACTTGAACGGACTTTGAAAAAATCCCTGTCCTGGCCACACTTTGGGGCCCCCAAACCTGCATGACCCCCCCCCTTTTAAAAAAGTGCCGGAAAAAGGGCCCTTTTCAACCACCTTTTTTTATTTTTCACGGGACATTGACTATCCCTATCCTGGCCATACCCATGACCCCAAAAACCCTTTCATGCCCCCCACTTTTAAAAAAGGGCCCGGGGAAAAAGGGAGTCTTTCAACCACCTTTTTAAGTTTCACTGGACTTTTAATATACCTGCCGGGCCAAAAGCTTGACCCGGGGCCGGGGGTAAAAGGGGGTGCGGTGAGAGCCCGGGCGGCGTCCGTCATCTTTTAAAAACGAAAGGTTTAAAATGCCCTGATGACGCAGCAACAAAACTGCCCGTGCTGCCCCCAGAGTGGGAACCCGGAAGTGGGGAAGAACCCCCCCCCCTTCCTCATACCAGTCAAAAACCGGGGTTAGCGTTTTGTCCCCCGTTTTGAGTGGGGACCAATTGACTTCCCCTTGGAAATACGGGGGGTTAACCTCCTTTTTACCCCAAAGGTGCCCTTTATGGGGGCATTTTTTTTCCCTCATTTTTACTCTTTTTTTGCGGGGGAAAAGGCTCTGAAACTTTGGTTCCCCTGTCCGTGCTCCATACTCCACGTCCTCTGAAAAACCACATCTGTTAAGTTTTCCTGTCCCTTTCCCTTTTACATTTAAAGGGGAATTTTTTTTTAACACTATTTTGTACAAAAAGGGGTTTTTTAGTACTTTTTTTTCTAGAAAACCCTTTTTTTAAAATTTGGGATGGAATCCCCCCATTCTTTGTTTCTCTTTTTTTCATTGAATTAAATGGGTTTGCCCTCAATACAGGGATTGAAAGCTATTTTTAAAGATCTTTTCAAATAAAAAGTCCTTTTTTTCAATATGGGGTTTCCCTTAACAGTGTCCTACCTATTCCTGTTTCCCCGACACACCATCACCCTTGAGCCACTCTTGACAATTTTTGAAAACAAATTTTCCCTTTAAAAACATTTTTTTTGAATAGGACCTGTAGTTAGCTGCAATTTTCCCCAGCAAAATGCCCCCAAAAATTTAAAGCATGACCCTTTTACCACTTTGGACAATTTTTGAAGAACAAAAGTCTGTTAGAAAAAAACATTTTTTGAAAAAGGACCTTAGTATAGCTGCAGTCACAGCAAAAAAAAGCCCCCACAAATTCAAAGCATGACCCTTGAGCCACTTTTGGGCAATTTTTGGGAAAAACAAATTCTGTTTAAAACAAAATTTTTTAGAATAGGACCTCTAGTATAGCTGCCTTTTCACAGCAAAATCCCCCAAAAATTTAAAGCAAGACCCCTGAGCCACTTTTGACAATTGTGAAGAACAAATGTCTATTAGAAAACAACATTTTTTTAAAAAAAGGAAATTTAGTATTTCTGCATTTCAAAAGCAGCATACCCAAAAAATTTTAAAAATGACTTTTCACCACTGTTTAAAAAATTTTGAGGGAGAAAAGCCCACCCTTTAAAACCAAAATTTTTTGTTCCCAAAAGGGCCATGATTTTTGCTGATCTCAAAAGCTACATGACCCCAAAAAATTTTAAAATGACTTTTCACCACTAATAAAAATTTGTGAGGGGAGAAATTTCCATTAAAGCCATCATTTCTGTTCCATTTTTTGTTCATAAAATTTTACTTTATTCACGCAACATTAAAACCCAAAACTTTGGCAATGCGAAAACTTTCTTAAAATTAAAGTGAGAAAAAGGAATAAAGGTGGGTTTTTATGAAACCTTCCCGTCTTTTACAGTCCTCCTCAAAAAGCAAAACCAAACAAAATTAAAGGGTTGGGAAAAAAAAGAATAAAAAAATTGGGGAGTAAAAATTTTTAAATTTTAAAAAAAAAAATTTTTTAAAAAACCAATTTTTGTTTTGAAAAGGGGAAAGTGAAGTAGACCGGCCCAAATAAAAAAGGGGGACCCTGGGAATTTGGGGGCCCCAACCCTCAACAAACCATGCCTATTTATCTTGGGTAAAAGTCCAAAACCCATTCCAATTATCTGGTTTTAAAGCCGGGTTTTCGTTTGTCTTTAATGGGCTCCTCCCCGCTGTGCTGAAGGTCCGCTTTCCCATAAAGCTGGCTTTCTGGGGGAGGGCAACACCTCTATGGCGTGACGACCAGCTCGGGCCATTCGTCCCTTTTTTATACCCAAATTCTAAATTGGGGGCCGAACACATGCAAAAAAAATTTGGTGTTGAACCCAGATATTTGTGCACCATGAAACTTTAAGCTGATCTCTGGGGTGTTGGATTTTGGGGGCCCCGCATTGCATGCGGGTTGGGTTTAGTGGGAAACAAAGATTGCCAGATCAAACCCCTTAGGCTTCTGCCCCCCTTGCCTGGGTGCCCGGGCCGGGTACACCTACTTTGGGAAATCAAATGCTGTCCCCCGTCGGGTGATGTTTGTTTTCCCCCCGTGACCCTTTGGGGAAATGAACAGATGGGAAAAGATGTCTCCAGTTGATCAAACGGGAAGGTCCCATTTCCTGCATTTTACCCTCTATTGGGTGGGTGGAAGGGAAATGCTGAGTTTTGTTTTTTAACCCCCCGGGGTCCCCGAGGGTGGCCACCCTTTAAATGTTTTTTTCAATTTTTATGGGCCCTTTTTTTCAGGACATGTTCTAGGAAATGGAGCATCCAAACACTCCTTTTGGGGAGATTGGGGCCTTGAAATTTCCCAAAGCCTTTTGGGTCGAGGGGGACTAAACAAACTGGGGGTCTTTCCCCCATCTTTCCCCCTCCCCTAAATTCGCGCCAACCATTTTCCCTGGCAGGTACTCGGTTTAACATCGGTGCCTAAATTTTCCTCCTCCTCCTCCTCCTCCCCCCCCTTCCGCTGGGCCCCCGGCACAGCTTTAAAAACAAGCCCTGACTTGCCCAAAATGAAGCAAACCCTGAGGAGCTAAAAGCGCCACCCAAATTCACAAACT
>JAODAL010066060.1:0-17938 GCA_025379985.1 Phyllomedusa bahiana
AATTTTTTTGGAAAACCCTTTCTCTCCTTAGGGCATCTATGATGGCGGGCATTTTCCCTAATAACTTTCCCAGTCATGACTGAAAAATGAAAAAATTTATCGGGACCGCAAAAGCATATTTTAATAAATTTATTCATATGCGTTTCCATTGCTTTTTGGGAAACGTTGCCGGGCTCCCGGGTACCCAAAAGGGGCACCCTTTGGTAAATTGGTAAAATCCCCCCAAAGGTGGAAAAGGAGTCCTTTTTACCCCTCCTTCAACGGGGAATTTGCCAATACCCTTTTGTGGGGTTCCAAGGGGGGTTTAAAATTAAGGGGCCCGGCCCAAGTCTTTTCAAAAAAAGTTTGTCAAACCTTTTGGAAACAGGTAGGTTTCCACCTTTTTTGAGATCTCATTAAGCTTTTCGTAGTCTTTAAACCAAAAAGTGAAAAAACCTCCCCCCTCGGTTTTTGGCCCCCAAAAGCCCTGTTGGTCTTGACCAATCCACTCTTAGACTCCTAAATGACCCCCCCAGCTTTACCCCAAATTCCAGCCCCGGGGAAAAACCATTTTCTAGGGGCCTCAGGGATTTTTATATGGCTTTAAGTTTACCCTACCTGGGGTTCCCGTGACAATCTCGGTTTCAATCAGGGAGGGGAAACCAGGTAGCTAAGAAACTTTATCCTTATTCTGCTCTACCAGCTCCCGGGCATTTTTTGCTTCGAGAGGGTGAGAGGGTGCCCTGCAATAGGGGAAAATTTTGGGAAAACCCACGGGCGGGGCCTGGTAAGTAAAAGGAAAAATTTCTTTGATTCCCGTACCCTCTCCAGGGCTTGATGATTAAAACAGGGTTACACCTGGATAGGTTTCCCTTTTTGCCTTTTGGTTTGGGGTATTTTTTTATTTTACATCTTTTCCCTTCTAAAGGACCCAAACGGTCACTCCCACTTCCCCAAAGGAAAAATTTTTTTTTTCCACGGGGGGTACAAGTATGAGCCCCCAATCCCCCAGGTTTGGAACTGGCTAAAAACTACTCTTCTATTAAAAAACCCTACTTTTTGGGTTCTTAGGCAGGAAAAAATTGGGGCCCTTTAATATGGGGATAACAATTTTTATCCTCTCCTGCATTTTTTGGGGAAAAAGCCCAAAGTAAATTTTTATTTGGCGTGGCCTCGCTTTCCCCAGGTCCTTTTACCCACGCCCAAGTAACCCAAGGGATGCTGCCCATAAGCATCTCAAAGGGGGAAAACCCTGTGAAGCTTTTAGGGCTTCCCTTATAAGAACTACGATAAAGGGAAACAAACAATCCCCAAACGCAGAATGGCCCTTTATTGTTTTTTTTTCAATCACCTACCCCATCATTTTTTGGATGGGACCCCTGAAATCCATTTGCTTCTTTACTCAGGACTTTAAAACAGGGTTCCTTCATAAACCCGGGGGACATGAAGGGTGTTCCCCCGATCACCAGGAAACCTTTGGCAATCCCGTCCTAAAAAAAAATAGCCAACTCTCGTCCCAAATTTTTTCGATGGGGAAATTTTTTTTTCCCCCCCTGTTCGGGGTAACATGTAACGTAGTCTAGACCCAGAAGGTTTTTTGGGGGTCTCTACCATTTTATAGTTGGCCTACCAGATCCATGGCTATATGTTCAAAGCGGGTCTCTTTAATGGGAGGAAATAACCCGGGGCTTTTATTGCAAGTTGACAGGTTGACAAAAATCTAGTATTTCCCCAAAAGATACCGGGCCAAAAAAAATCTTTGCAAAAAATCGCCTTGGGTCTTATCTCCCCCCAATTCCCCCCAAAAACCGGGAGGGGCTAGGCCCAACACCACCCCTGTATGCCCCTGGTACCCAGTTGTTCCACCACCCACCCTTATTTTTAAAACGATACAGCAATCTTTACTCAGGGAAATGAGGGAAACCTGTGCGGCCCCCAAGGTTTTTGGGGAATACCATTATCAGTGACTTTTTCCGTGGCTGTTTTTTAAAACGCCTATCCTGACGGGGGTGCCCCCCAAAATTTTTCAACGGGACACCTCTAGATCAGGGAAAAGTAAAATTTCCCATCCTCATCCCCAGCTAACACCATCAAAGGAAATCCCTGTGTACCTTCATTATGCACATAAACCTTCTCTTTACTATCCTCCTCAGGATTATAAGTGACTCTTTTGTGGCCTGCGTTACCCCACAAGTCCCAAAACACCATAAAGTCTCTTCCAGATTAGGGGTACATCAGGTTTTTAAGTAGCCTCCCATAAAAACAGTCCCTTTTCAACTGGGGTTTTTTTTTAGTGCCCCATTGAACACGAAACCCCCGCCCTCTTAGCAGGGGGCCAGCACATAGGGGGTGTGCCCTTTAAAAGGGGGACCAAACTCCCATCCAAAATCGCACACGCCACCGCCAATTTACCTTTTTCCTGACAGATGGACCCTCGCCAGGGGGGAGGCATGGGACGTAGGGAGGATAGGTGAACCAGGAAAAAACGGGAGCCTATGCGCAGCCAATTTGGGCCCCGAGTTAGGGGGGGAGTGTAGCTATAGCCCCGGGCCTACACTCCAACAAATCACAGGCGAGGGTTTCCCACTGAACAGGGTTTGGGGATCACCGGGGCTTGAACTCCCCTTCCGAAGGGTTTTGGCCACTTTTTTTGATGGATCTGGTCCCCCTCTGTGCACCCGAAGCCGACTAAAAATCCCCCTGGGTCTGCATAGGACACTTCCACCACTTGGTACCTCTCCACCAGGCTCACAAGATCATCAGCACACTGGGGTTCTCCCTGAGTGACCAAGCATTGTATGGCCCTCGGCAGGGTCTGGATGAACTGGTCCATCATGACTCTCTCCACCATCTGTGCTGGGGTACAGGACTCAAGTTCCATCTTGTACAAAAATAGGTGGCTGGCTTGTCCTTACGCCCAGTGTTGCACTTGTTGGGCTCGAACGGCTAGATTCACACCTAGGCAGGCGAGAATTTCAGCTTTCAATTTGTTGTAGATTTTAGCCTCTTGCAGGGGTAGATCAAAATAGGCCTTCTGAGGTTACCGAAAGGATAGGCAGGCATGTACTGTGGCATAGCCACCACATATCCATGCACATTTTGTAATTAAGTAAGGACTTGGTCACATTGGGAACAATCCGTATGTTGGGCCTATATGTCTATAAAAGTGCTAAAGGATAGCCAGGCATGCACTGTGGCTTAGCCACCACATATCCATACACATTTTGTATATCAGTAAGGGCTTGGTCACATCAGGAACAATCCATGTGTTGGCCATATTTGTCTATATAAAGGATAGTCAGGTACATGCTATGTATAATACTGGTGACCATGTATATTTTCTCTGGGATCTTCTGCTTTCATCAGCAAATGTATGCTTTTTAGACACTTTTTTGCATAAATAAATTTACTTTTGAATTGGAGTTATTGGGAGTGAAGCTGATCCATCTATTTTGTTTGAACTCTCTAGAACATGCAGTGGAAGTAGCTCCTTTCAGGATTGCGCCTCCTCCCTTCTTTACAGACCAGCCACAGTTGAGTGGGTCAACTTCGTTACTGTGTTGACTTATACAGACATATACGGCCAACAAACTGACTTTTTCCAATGTGATCAAGTCCTTACCGATGCACAAAATGTGTATAGCTATGTGGTGGCTATGACACAGTACATGCCTGGCTATCCTTTAGCAGTTATACAGACACATACAGCCCAACATATGGATTGTTGCCAATGTAACCAAGCCCATACTGATGTACAAAATGTGTATGGATATGTGGTGGCTAAGCCAAAGTACATCAGTAAGGGCTTGGTCACATTGGGAACAGTCCGTATGTTGGCCAGTTATGTCTGTATAACTGCTGCAGGATAGCCAGGCATGTACTATGGCGTAGCCACCACATATCCCTTGGCTGAATCAAGTAAACACAGGTAACTTGAGCCTATGTTTGTCCTTTTTTTTTTTTTGGGCCATATTCGCTTTATTTTTTGGACAAAATAACATAATATACAGCCAGGGCTGGTTCTTTGTGTGGACCTGGCCTAAATGGCAGTATAAAGAGTATTAAGAGCAATATTGTAATTGTTAATGTGGAACTGCTTTCAGGATTGGCCCTTACACTTACTGGCTGCCCACTGGCTATACAGGTACAATTTACACAGCCCATTTACTATTGAAGGCACACTGCCTGGATATGTGTTACACATAACAACAGAATTTTTATAAGTCACATATTGTTTTATGACTAAGGGTTTAATCATTTTCTTTATCTTGCAGAGAAAAAGGCCCTGATACCTGCACTTTCCAATTATCTTTATTTTCTCTTCTGTCCAACCCTGGTTTATAGAGACAATTATCCCAGGTAACTCCCGAAACAAATTCTGTTCAAGCCAGGAGAAAAATCTGACATGAAATCTGTGGCCCAAATCAAAGTGATACCATCAGGTATCTGCCCACAGATTGTCACTTTGGAACAGGGGGTTTTGCCATTGTTTTGGATGTGGAATAGTCCCATTTGAATGAAGCTAATCGATGTCAATGTGGAATTTGACTTGATCTGCGTTAATATTATAGACTTCAAGTCTATGCTGGATAAATCCACGTAACAGTGTGAACTAAGCATGTGTTTAGCATTGAAATCGGTGTAATGCAGGTTTCAAAGTCATCTTGAAGCTGATTCTGATTCTAAATCTGCATTGGAATCCATTCCAAAATCCATGCTGCGTACACATCGTATGAAAGGCAAGCAAATAGTTACCCTAAAACAGATGGCTCACATGTTTAATTTTAGTTTTATTGTTTAAATTTATTTTTTTTTAAATGTTATAGTTCTTTCATTTTACATCCTCCTTGGTTCCAGTTATTCTGTATTGTCTATGTAATACAACAGAGTGTATTAGGAGAGCTTTCTGACAGCTAAAATGAGTGTGAGTTAAAAATGTGTTCCCACCAAGCTGTATCGCAGCCAGCTTTAGGCTCCCATTTCCTGTTTAGGCTGTGGGCGGTTCTACAGTACTGATTGGTATATCAGCTCTGCTATTCTTAGCAGAGCTTATTAGATGGATATTGGTGATGGGAGTCTACTCTTCTGATTTATTTAGGTCTCTACTAGAGCTGTGATTAATTTGCCCTCCTTATGAAGATGGAATGACTCTGGTCATTTAGTCACTCTGACTCTGTCCCGACTCCTGTCTCCGCTGAGGCGCTGATGCATACTCACCGGCCCTCGCTCCTGCTTGCTCTCGTCTGCTCTGGCTGCATATGCGTGCACGAGCGCTCTCAAGGGACACACGCGGCAATGCACGAGTATTTAAAGAGACCGTGCGCAATTATTTGCCAATTAACCTGTGACCCTGTTTGTATATAAGGAACTTGCTGCCCTTGCTCCTGGTCAGTTCATTGTTGCCTACATAGAGCTTGACCCCAGTCTGCTGCACTGGTTTATTGCTGCTGAACCTGCACTTGCCTGTATCTATCTGCTGTATCCCTGCCGCTGCACCAGTCCGCTACTACTGTTGTACATCTGCTGCTCTATCAAGTTTATTACCTGCCTGGGACTGCTATCCTGTCCTGCACTTCAGCTACCTCTATGAGTTACACCATCTATGCTCGTATGAGGTCAGAGGATCCGTATATTCGGCGTTCTATTTCACTTAGAAAGTGACAAATATTATATAATCTCCACCCTGTCATCCAGAGGTAGAATTTTTGTTCTCGAGCGAAAAAAAACATTAAAAACACAATCTTTAATTCATAGAGCTTAAAAACATATATGGCTCCCATCCTCTAACCCATTTCTAGCACCAATTTCTTAGTCGTAGAGTGATGATGGAACAAATCTACGTGGGATAAAAACCAAGCCATGACCTCTAACCTTAGAAACATTAGAGAGAAAATACCTCTTTTATTGGTAGATAGTTCTGTCTATCTCAAAGTATAGGGCAGTGATGGCAAACCTTTTGCAGACCGATTGCCCAAACTGCAACCGAAAATCCCCTTATTTATCACAAAGTGGCAAAACGCCAATGTCACCTGAGTACTTTGGTTTTAGGTTAGAAAGAACAACTGGTACATTTTTTTTTAGCTTTCAGTGTTAAAAGCAACTTTTTATTGAAAGGTTAAAGGTAAAAGTTAACATTTGACATGCTTTTTAACAATTAAAACATGCAGTTTTTCATCCCACATCAATTTTACTTTGTGGCAAAACCCCTTTAGTCTTTAGTAAGGCCTCTCTATACTAACTTGGGTTGGTGGCAAAGTGGTGACCACAGGGGCAACATCTCTAACAATTTTAGGGTATAAGGGAATTGTCTCATCCACAAGTTGAACGGTTGAACTCTTCTACTTCTTTGAGAGCCAGGAAAAAATGTTGCTGAAATCTGGTCAGTCTATTTGCTATGGGAGTGGAATCCATGTCCTCCAAATCATTTTCAAAATGAAACTCCTCATCTGATGAGACTGAAGATATGGGAGCAGTAGCACTGGCAAGACCCAATTTCTTTTGCTCTTGGAATTGCATTGAACTGTACCAATTTATTATATATTTTGGGAGTCGGTCCATTTTACAATAACTCCAACTCCACCAAAATGGACAGCGACTCCAACTGTCCATAGAGCTCTGTGAAGGTTTAATATTTGAGAGATAAGCTTATGAATAAAAAGCAGCCCAGGCACAAACTCCACCCACATAAAATATCCACCTCCCCACATACAAAATCTACTCATCCCACAGTCAATATCCACCTCCAAGTTTTCCACTAAAATAAACACTATAAACACAAACTAGAAAGTAGAAGTGAAAACCCTAATCACGGGGTCAGGGACAGTTGCTGTTTCAATCAGGGACAAGTGTAGACTGCCACCATACAAGCGCCTAAAATGCTGCCATATAGAGATCACATAGTTAGTGGTCAGAGACCAGCTCAGGTCATCAACATATGACTGTCAATACAGCAGTGATTCAACATAGACGCAAAATAACCCCTGACATCCAGGGATTTAAAGGAGACGTCTTTCCTGATGAGTCGTTCTCTTTCCCTTTTTTTTCTTCATCAGACTTGGATCACCATGATGACTTTTCCCTTCCACAACTCGTTCCTACAGAATTAACCACACAAACATCTTAGACTTCTCACATTTCCCGACCAGTTCCTACCTCTGAACAAACTCCTCATTTATAGTACCTCTATTGGTAATAATGTCCCCCTTGTGCCTAACAGGGTAGGGGTACGTCACAGGGGCTCGGGGAGGTGTCACAAGGGCTCAGGGGGAGCCATCACAGGGGCTCAAGAGGGGATGAAGGGGGGGGGGACGTCAGAGGAGCTCCCGAGGGCCGTCACAGCGCCATACTGTACTTACGTAATGGGCCCTGAGGCCCGTTCTTTATTAAACACTGCCAGACTGGGGCATGGAGGGGGGTCCATCACAGGGGCTATCCGAGTCAGGGCGCCATGCAAAATGGCCTGAGCCCAGTTCTTTATTAAACACTGCCAGATTGGGGAATGGAGAGGTGGGGGGTGGGGGGAGGCGTAACAGGTCCATCCGAGTCATAGCACTGTACATAATGGGCCTTAAGGCCTGTTCTTTATTAAAATCTTCCGGACTGGAGCTTGGGGTCTGTCACTGGGGCCATCCGAGAGCGCCATACATAACGGCCCGAGGCCGAGACTGGAGCTGTTGAATGCTTTGCCTCCGAACCGTCCCTTCTCAGTGCGCAGGCTTTGTGGTGTCCAGCGGGATGCCGTGATAAATCAGTGAGGCCCCGACTCCTGCATCCCACCCATGCACAGAGAGGGGTGGGTTTGGCGCCAGTCGCATTCCCAAAGTAGTGGAACAACAAGGAGCTTCAGAGCCTGTGATGTATGTAAAATTATGGATGTAAAATTAATCAAGTGGGCAGCAGGTGCATGTACCAGCACGGAGGGCTCAGAGTGCCACCTCTGGCACTTGTGCCATAGGTTCACCACTGCTGGTATATGGCATACACCAATGAGGCACACACCAATGAGGGGGAGACCCAATACAATCGCAAAAACTGCGGTGTGATTGTCTGAAAAATCCCCACTCAGTAATCCCAAAATCACATGTATGTAGTAAATAACAGAGTGCATCATATACCGCGTTGCTAGTTCATCATATACCGCATTATTAATTCATTAGAAAACAGCTACCTTATTACCTCCGTTGGAAAAGCACTCGCATCCTATTTCTCAAACACCGGCTCAACTATAATGCATTCTCATATTGTTAATGAAGACGCACATATTGGCTTTCTTGTGCGGCAATGCAAACACAATACATCAAGCACATAAATTAGCGCTACACACAAACATGTGATTTGGGGATTACTGTGTGATGATTCCTAGAGCTGTAACCTGTGTTCTCAGACAATCACACAGAGGTTTTTGTGATTGTATTTAGAGATGGGCAAATCGATTCTAACGAAGTGGAATTCGTTTAGAATTTCAGGAAAAAATCGATTCTGCACGAAGGCGAAGTTTATGGTACTTCGCGGGAACGAAGCTTTTTTTTTCTAAAATGGCCACAAGCACATGGCGTGACATGGGGCAGAGAACTATGGGAGGAAGAAAGGAACACCCTCAATGACATGTGCAGACATGAAGCCAATCAGCAACCAGCGGGCTTCTGTGACGTCACAGCCCTATAAATACGGACGCCATGTTAAATTCTCACACTTGTCAGTGTGTCTCCTGCCACAAGCATCTATCTGCTGCAGCACTATATTGCACTCTGTGCAAAATAAACCTGTTTTTTGAGCTACTGGGGTGAAAGACCTTCACAAATATGTGTCATATGCACACCTCTTCCTGAAGCAGCGTTTTTTAATTTGTTTTAGTTTGTGGAGTATTCTCTCTAAAATCCAGGGGGTGTGTATTTCTGCTCCGTATATGCCTGAATTCCATCTGGTTATTTCTGTAGGGTAATTTATACCCAAGGGTTAATTTATCCTCTTGTTTGTGGGGTAATTTTGAGTCAAATACAGGGTGTGTATTTATCATATTCAGACATCTTCATTAAACAGAGTCTGCTGTATTGTACATTTTTGGTCAAACAGTATGTCAGACAGAGAGGTGGCAGGCTCTTCAAATGCGAGTGGCAGTGGCACAAATGTTCCTGGAGCAGGTACAGGTCGCAGCACAGTAAGGGGATGTCGCAGCAGGGGTGACTCGGTGAGGCCAGAACTGCCGGTGTCATCTAGCAGCCGTGTGTTGACCAGCAACCCAAGGGTTCTTGATTGGTTGACTAGGTCATCCACTTCCTCCCAGATGACATCTGACAACCCCAGCCAAGAGTCGGTACGTTCATCAGACACAACCCTTATTTGGCATGTCCCGGGAGCAGGTCAGCTCCTCAACCCACCTCTGTCCTGTTCAGTTCCCTCAGCCAGAGAACTACTATGTGGTCTGGGCTCAGCGCCACTATACAGCAAGGACGAACGATTTGAGAATGGTCAGCAGCTACTTGGCAGCAAAGAGGTGGGGCAGACATCCGCTGCTTCTTGCAGTAGATGGTCAAGTAGTGATGTGGATAGGAGGTTATGTTGCAAGCGGTCAGATTCTGCTTACCGAGACCGTTGAGGAGGACAGAAGTGACGGGCAAACACTTATCGTTAACGATGTAGCAGATCGCACTTGGAAGCTGGGAGAAGCAAGGGCTTCATCATAGTCGTAGGAAGAAGAGGGCGTCAGCCAGCAAGTCGGTAGTGTGGCCGGGAGTCAGCAGGGTGGCAGCAGTGCGAGGTCGGGAGCCAAACAGCCACGTTGTAGAAAACCCGCTACGCAGGTCCAAGAAAGTAGCGGCACAGGGGCTCACCGAGGCAACGGCATTAGTAGTCACTCTACTACAGCGCATTGGCAGTATGGCGGTAAAATCACCTACTCGCCGGTGTGGCAATTTTTTTGGCAAGACACCGGAGGAGCCGAACATGGGTATATGAAGAATCTGTGGGCAGAAAGTGAAGCATGGCCAGGGAGCTAACGTTGACACCACGGCCCTGCGTCAACACATGCAGCGTCACCATCCAGGGGCCTGGGAGAAATGTGTCTCAGATGTGGTGGTCCATCTTGCCGCAGCAGCACCCAGTGGCACGCCTCCCATTTCAGGTAGTCAAGGCTCCACCACCTCTGCCAAGGGGAACTGTTTCTCTTTCCCATCATCTACCGGTCCAGATGCTCCTGCTCCTCGCCACTCATGGCGCCAGCAGTCGTTCACCAAGGCGATTGCCAAGAGACAGCAGTATGCGTCCAACCATCCTAAGGTGCAGAAGCTGACCGTGCTCCTGTCCAAGTTGTTGGTACTGCAGTCCCTCCCTTTCCATGTGCCGTGCACCATTAAGAGAACTAATGGCTTGTGCCGAGCCGAGGTGGAGAGTTCCAAGCCGTTATTTCTTTTTGAAAAAGGCAGTACCAGCCCTTCACAAATATGTAGACCAGAAGGTGGGCCAGTCCTTGAGCCTATCAGTGTCTTCCGAGGTGCACGGCAGCGCAGACGTGTGGAGCTGTAACTACGGTCAGGGACAGTAAATGTCCTTTACGGCCCACTGGGTGAATGTGCTTCCTGCCCAGCAACACCAACAACTTGGACAGGAGACGCCGCTTTCTCCTCCACATTGTCAAACTGCTGTTCCTGCTCCAATGTCCACCTCCTCCTCCACCACCACCTCAGCCTCCACAAGTCTAAGTGCTGCTCCATCTTACCATATGTGCAGGGCACAGCGGTGTCACGCAGTTCTACACCTGGTTTGCCGGGATGAACGAAGTCGCATAGGGGAGGAACTGCTTCGCATCATGCAACACTAAATCAATGTGTGGCTTTCTCCGCGACAACGGCAAGTCGGAACCATGGTGACAGGCAATGGAAGGAACAACTGCAAAACTAAACCAAGGAGGGCTCAGCCATGCACCCTGCATGGCGCACGTGTTCAATCTGGTTATCAAACGGTTCCTCAAGTCTTCCACCCATCTGCAAGACATTCTAAAAATGGCCAGGAAACTGTGCATGCACTTAATCCATTCCTACAAAGCAAAGCACAACCTCCTTGAGCTACAGCGGCAGAACATCCTCCCCCAACATAGGCTGATATGCGATGTTTCCACCCGTTGGAATTCCAGCCTCAAATATGTTAGACCGACTGTATGAACAGAGAGAGGCCATTAATGATCTCTTGATGATCCAAGCGGACAGGAGTACTCCCCTGTGTAATTTTGATGTCAGCCAGTGGCAGCTCATGCGTGACACCTGCCATTTGCTCAGGCCCTTTGAGGAGGCCACGTTATTTGTCAGTCGCCAGGACTACGGGATGAATAACGTCATTCCACTGCTTCATGTCCTGGAACAGATGCTGCAAAATCTGTCTGGTCAGGGGACTGGAGACATGGCAACTACATCTTATGGCCACATGAGTCCGGTGGGGGCTGAACTGGAGGAGGAGGACTTTGGAGCACAAGCAGTGTCTGGTGAAATGAGTGGTTTTTCTACTCGGGTGACAGGCGAGGAGCAGGAGCAGCCGGAGGAGGTAGAGGAAGATGAGGAAGACAAGGCCGATGACCCATACACACCATGGCAGTATACAGTGGAGATGGAGGCAGAGAGTCCCTCAGAGTCACTTGCGCAGATGGCCCGCTGCATGCTGATTTGCCTGGCTAGTGACAGCCAAATAGTCACCATCCGGCAGAGGGATGACTTCTGGCTCTCCACCCTCTTGGACCCTTGCTACCGGTCCAAAATGGGAGCCTTTTTTTCACCTGCCGAGAGGGAGGACAAACTCAAGAACTATAGAGAAATCCTTTGTAGTCAGTTGGCCGCTGCCTATCTGCGCCATCATTCATCTTCTGACAGGTCTGATCGGGGGGTTCCTCATCGCTCACGTACCACTGCCGCGCCGGCTGTGGAGGGGTAGAAGCAGTTCCAGCTCCATCAGCAGCAGCCTAAGTCTGGAGTTGTTGATGAGCAGCTTCCTTCACCCGCTTAGTGAGGAGGGTACTCGCCAGCAGCAGCACCTGGAGCAGACCCTGAACCAGCAGGTGGTGGCCTATTTGGACAGCACTCTGCCACCCCACGTAGAAGATCCGCTGGACTACTGGGCAGCCAATCTGGATGTGTGGCCGCAACTTGCCAAGTTTGCACTGGAGAAGCTGTCCTGCCCGGCCAGTAGTGTGGCATCAGAAAGGGTGTACAGAGCTGCGGCGGCCATAGTTACCCCAAGGAGAACTTGCTTGTCCACCCGAAATGTGGAGAGACTCACCTTTGTCAAGATGAATCAGGCGTGGATTGGCCAGGATTTCCACACACCGATGCCTTATGCATCAGTTTAGATCAGCCATGACACCTCACCAAAACTTTGAGAAATGAGTCTGGATTCTTCTGGCTACCTGCCTCAGCTACTATTCTGATGCTGCCACCCGCCTGATGCCACACCTCTGCTGCCAGCTGCTTCATCTATCACCCACCATATTTTCCAGGGACTGGTGTTGCCACTCATTTCCCCACTCTTCACTAGGCCATTATGTAGACTTCTGATGCTGCCGTCACCTCACCACTGTGTCATTGTGCCACTCTGTGGCCTACTCATGTTGCTGCCACCGCCAGAATTGGTCACTGTGCAGCTCTCCGACATCGTGTTGCTGCCGCCAGCTCCGCACTATGTGATTGTTCCACTCTGTGCCCTACTGATGTTGCTACCAACTCCTCAACCTATCATTTGCCACTCTGTGGCCTGCTCATGCTGCTGCCAACTGACCACTGTCTCACTCGAACACCCTGTGGTTTCCTAATGCTGTTTCCACCCTCCACCACTCTATGATGTTGCCACTATGTTTGGTTTTCCCCTTCTTTTAGTCAGAAGGAATGAAAAGAATCAGGATTGTCTGATGATTAGGTAGCCAAAAGCAGGAGTGGATACAGAACACAGAAGACCTGCAAATATCCCATTTACTGGTCATCTCTGTTTTGGAACAACTCCTGTTTGTTTTTGGTTTTGGCAATACTGATGGATTATTGAGCGAATGAAAGAGGACACTGACGGATCAAAGGAAGGGCAAAATGATCAGTGATGTCAACACAAAATTACTGGCCACACCCTCTCCACTCATTCAGGGGGGCTCTACATGTATCAGCGTTTAACAGAACGGGTTCTGTCATAATCTGTGGAATCATCTGATGTCTGTGTAAAAGGAGTCCGCTCTTTGACGCTATTGTAGTATCTTGGCCCTCAGCTCGGTTCTTTCCAGCTGGCGCTGACGTTACCTTGTCGGGCTGTGTTCCCCCTTCAGTTATTTGGTCAGTTTTGCGACCATAACTGCCCAGAGAAGTGAAGTGTGAAGCGCTTCTAGTACTGGCGCCTGTCATCTACGTGTCATACTAAAAAACAGCATTGTATGAAGACCAAACCACGCTCCCTATGCATATTTGAGCATGGCACAATGTTCTACAACACCCTACAGGCTCTCTGCAGCCAGGAAATAGCTGTTTTTTAACGCAATTCACTGCAAATAAATTCGGGTCGAACCGATTTTTTTTGCGGAAAATTAGGCGAATCTGGCGAACCGAATTTTTGAGAAATTCGCCCAGCTTTAATTGTATTATCTTTCTCTCAGCATTGTGTGCTTGGACACACTCAGGTGTGCCCTATGTTTTGTGATGAGATAGACCGATTTATCAAGCAATGAAAGAGGTATTTTGTCTCTAATGTTTCCAAGGATAAAGGTCATGGCTTGTTTTATTCCACATAGATTTGCTCCATTATCACTCTACAAGTAAGAGCTTCGTGCTTGAAATGCATTAGAGGATGGGAGCCATACGTTTTTAAACTATAGGAATTAAAGATTGTGTGATTTTAACCTTCTTTGCTGCTGGATAACAAACATTCTACTTTTGGATATGTGTTAGTCTTTGCCCAGAGTTTGATGGGGCTGTCTCCATTGACATCAACAGGATATATTTGGACTGTCTCTACTTTATGAATTACATAGGAGGTGAGCATCAACAAATTTACTTTTTTGAGCCTCCTGTTATATCTGGTTCCACTTCTTACTATAACCTTCGGCCTATTGTTTGCGTTCTCTGGTCTGTAGAGTAGTCTGAAAGATGATGACAAGGCACATGAGCATGTTTCATAGACATACTGTAGCTAGTGGAGGTTTAGCCGATAGGCCCTTCTGCATTAGAAAACACCGATATTATATAGAAGGGGTGTAGCCTAGGGCTTTGCTATAGATTTTGCATTGTGGCCCAGGAGCTTTGAGATATTCTACTGGCTTGTGCCTTCTACTGAGATAACTTCCAATAAGGCAATACATGCAGGATAGGAAACTTCTTATAGGGGTTTTGCTGTGTCATAAAATCCTCAGAGATGGCCGCACTTGTACCGTTCTTTTTCTCTATGGGTGTTCTAAATACAGACGAGAGCATGTTTAGTTATATTCTGAACTTCCATAGACATGAATGGGGGAAAACTTGTAATTGTAACCATTGTAATATGCCAGCCTGTAGAAATCTCCAGGATAACCAGCAGATGTGACACCACATTGCATAGTGCCAGAGAGCACAGTCCTTAGATTGTAAATGTGAACAACCTACAGAATTGTAATGCCCTGCACAGTTTATCTTTCGGACACGTAGACTGATAAAAGAGATCAGAAACTTAGATACTATAGATAGTAGATAGTATCTAGTTATCTCATCTCAGGAGTTGTCAGAGGCCGGTAAACATTTAGAGATTATAATGTACAAAGTGTATTCTTTCTGCTACATACAGCTTAAACCCAGCGTGACATTCTTGTGTTTTTGCCTCCACACAGGACGCCGTACATCAGGTGGAAATATGTGGCTAAGAACTTTGCCCAGGTAAGATGTAGGGGCTGTCCATAGAACGAAGATCTGCTAATGAGTCCACAGTGCCGCTGTATTGCATGTCATCATACCACGCTTCATTGGGTGAAATATCCTCCATGAGAGGGCTAGGCTTTACCAGCTTACAATTAGGAACTGCACTTCGCTTTAGATCAGTTTTTAGTTACAGTGCTCCCTCATACTACAGGATACAATGTTTTCACCATACAATAGTCTTTCCTGGGACATTGTATGTTGAGTTTGGTTTTAAGATGCAATGTGCCAGACATTGATCCGGCCAATTATCATGAACATATTACTTGTAAAACCTCTGTATTAGTGCAGTCATTGGTCTAGTAGCGCCTCTCTACAGTACAGTGCAGTATTACATGTTCTATACTGCACTTTGTGCCAGGATGAGCGGCTCCTTTGGGCACCAGGTGAAGGACCCATTTTCTGGTACATTGTGTATAAAGTACATAACCCAAAGAAGCTTTTATTATATGGAAGGACTTACTTGATCTGGATTAGTAATCCAGAAAATTTAGTAAATTAATTTCTTGTATTTCCATTTTGCACCTTGTTGGTGACATTTGGGGCCTCGGAACCAATTACCAGTTTTCCATAGAGTTATAGCCTCTACATACAATGGTGTCAATATACAGTATAATGGTCGGCCTGGAATCACTTGATATTGTATTTTAAGGGACCACTGTAATTATTATTTCATACCAACCAGTGCATCAACTGAAAAATTGGACACTAAGCTTTCACTATATTGTGTATCACCTTATACTTTGGCTCATGGCTTTTTTACCTCTGTGAAATTAATACTGTTTAGTTTGCTAATTATGAAAAATGAAGTTAACTTTACAATATAGTTATATTACAATTTTTTTAAGGTCTGTGCTTTGGGAGTTGAAACATTCATTGTTTACATCCAGAAGCTAAAGAATATGTTCACAAGGGGCAGATACGCTGCAGATTTTCTGTCTGGGTTTTGCAGGTGAACAAATCATGCATATTACATATGGGAAAGGGGGTTTAAAATTTTTTAACTTTCAACCTTATGATATCCCAAACAATTTTAAAAATCTCACATGTAAATTTTATGTTAAAATTTTTCCTGTTGTTTTTTTTTAAGAAGAAAAAGAAAAAAAAAACAAGCCCCAAACTGCATTGAAAAAAATTACTCCATTTGCCTTCGTGGCTCGGATTCCCGGCAGGTACTCAGATTTTGGCCCTTCTGAATTGCATGTAAACGTGCCCCGATCTACTTAATGATCTGTTACATGTGTTCACATCCCGAGTGGTGCTTTCAAAGGAATGGCACATGACCACTGAAGCGGCTGATTGGCTCAGGGCAGATGCAAGTCATGACCCTGGGCAACATGATTAAAATTTCTTTTCCCCTTTCCTGCCCCATCCCCACACCTGCCACCATCTGCTCGTACCAGCCCGAAATAACGACACCGAAAATTTACGGAAAATTTGGCCACAGCCTCTTTTTTAACAAAATCATAAATAACTTTGCATTAAAAACTAAAAAATACATACATACACCCAATAATTTTAATCTGAACATTGTAAACAATACCAAAGACAAAAAACTCAAAAACATGGGCTAGGCCCTTTGGAGCAAAAACCCGGGCACCAAATCCCCTAACGGACAAACACCTTTACCTCCAGCCTACTCCACTGCTTGGAGGCACCAAAAACAAACCTTGCTGGCTCAAATTTTGCTTCCAGGGAACCCCAGCCAGGGATACCATCTTTGCCAGTTTGAGTCAAATTAGTCCTGACAGAATCATAACCTGAATGACTCCCTCCCAAAATTTTCACCTCCAAATTTCCCAGAACCCCAGCCCCCACCACGACATGGCCCACAAACTCTCATGCAGGGGCCCCCCACCAAACCAAGTGCTCTTTCAAGACCCACGCGGTCAAGTGAACCCCTGTCGGACCTCCAGAATTCTAACAACCCGATTCCAACTCCGGGTGCCGCACAAACATCCTCCCTTTTTGGGCCACAAAGCTCGCCACTAAATGTTCACTTTCCACGGGGGGGGGGGGGCCCGGTTCAATATCCACAGTCGACCCCCCCCTCCAAATGATGATAACACTATGTTAACCCTACAATAAACCATGCCTGGAAAAAAACGACAAAAACCAAAGGGGTCATATTTTATGCTCCAGACCAATTTCCCAAACATAAGGGGACCCTGGGGTTTTGCCCCCCAATGCAAACCCCAAAATATTAGGGGGCTTAAAAATCCGCAAAACAAGGATCTCAGCACCACTCTCATGCACCCCATGCCTTCTAAGCCATCGCACACAGCCCCACTTTGGGACATGCCCCAAATGCCCCATTTGGTCGCATAATTTTTTCCCAGCAACCCAATGCACATATGAATGACCGAGTATCCAACCCCGGAACGGGGGGGAAAACTGAGGGCAAACAAAAAGATTAGATAAAACACAAAGAACAAAGGTGTCAAACACACCAACCCTAAATTACTCCCAAACTCAACTGAAAGGGGGTGAAATTTCAACCGATTTACAGACTTCCACCCCCCAATTCTATTAACCAACTCCCCACGGGAGGCCCCCAAACCCGCCGCCTCATGCTGCCCCAATTCGAAAAGAAGTAAAGCAAATTAGTCGAGTCCAAACCAATCCCTCTAACAGATTGTAAAAAAGGCGGGAAAGGGCCCCTCTCATGACAAAGGGGCACTAAGGCCCTCCGTAAGGACCGGGAAATTCCCTCAAACATCGGACCCGGGGCCGAACCACTTTTTAAATTTTAAAAAAAATCCCCTACATTTTAACTCCCCCACAAACCAATTGTTAACCAACTTTTCCCAAACAAAAAACCCCATCGGGGGAAACCCCCATTTTAAACAACACCCCCGCCCACCCCTATTCGAAGTGCCCAAGTATGTTAAAAATTTAAAAAACCCCCCTTTTCCCCCCCCCCCCCCCCCCCCACAAACCCCCCCCCCCCCCCATCAGTAAAAATTGTTTTCCCCCCTTGACCTTCCCCCTGTTTAAAGTTTTGTAGGAAAACCCCGGTCGAAAACCCCCTTTAAACCCTGGTTTGTGGCCCGCCCCCC
>JAODAL010066061.1:0-17937 GCA_025379985.1 Phyllomedusa bahiana
CCCCCAGTTTTTGGCGCGAAGGTCCACCATTTTCTATCACCCTCTCCAACAGCACGCGGCCATCTTTAAGGGACTGGCGGGAAAGTCAGCCACCACATTCCGCCTTACATAAAGGGCACACAGACCCGGCCTGTCGGCGTTGAACACGCGCCGCTTTACCAAACCAGTGTGTTCTCGCCCTGAGGACAGCTCTGTTCCCTAGTGCCACATTAGCATTATACACCACACAGTGGTTCGGGAGCATCGCTTAACTACTTCACGGTAGTTACCACGCAGATACTTCAAAGACAGTCTGTGACATTCAGATCTCTGAGCTGCGTTGTGGCCTGGCAGCACACTGAACTCCTAACTGATTTGAAGGACTGCACGATAACAAGACACAACTGTAAATTCAGGCTGGTGACTGGCTGGTCTTGCACGTCTCCATAGAGGACTCCCACCCTTTTTGCAGGCAGACAGCGCCATCTAGGGATGATCCATAGCAGCAGCTCTCTGAACCCTGATAAGTGTGAAGCTAAGCCACACAGGCAATTCCTCAGCTTACTTTGAAAATATATCCTATAAGTAATCAACATATCCTGCACCACCGAAGACAGAGGCCACGTCAACGTCTCCTAAACCCAGGGCTCAGGGTCTTTAACAAAAAGACTGTATTTTGAAGTGGCCCACACTCGCTTGAGGAGGGTACGGTGATTAGCCTGTGACCCCACACAGGCATTAGACATAACCCATTCCTCTGGACCTGCCTCAGGGAAGGCAACAGCACGCTACAAAACATTACTCCACCTGAAACGCTACTGGGATTGTGTTACTTGTGAAGGGGATAATTACTTGTGTTGTATTACTGTTTCATGATAAAGCTCCCTGCTCCCAGTGTTACTGGCTTCCTAAGGTTTCTAATTCCGGGCGACTGGAGTGTGTCCGCTCTCACTGTGGGAGATACGGATCCCCATACGTAAAGAACACAGATGTAGGCTACAAAATCAACTGTGACCCAGCGGTGACTCGGACTCCGTCCTCTATGTAGCTCCTCAAAAAAGCCTCCTAGCCCAAAACACCGCCCAGCCTATACTATTCAGCCTAGTCCTACCTTGCAGCAAACATATCAAATGCACGCCTGGTAATCGCCTGACCACTATAATACTTGGCACCCCCTGAAACGCCAAAGAGTGAATCCCAAGATTATGGACAAATTTGTTTTCAGGCAGACCCCGGGGTTAAAATCCCCTTTCCCCTCCACGGCAGTAAAAAAAAAGTTTAAACGAACCCCCAAAAGGGCCACAAAAAAAATCAACTACAAAGCCCCCGTAGCGGCCACCCGACACTCACAAACCCCCCACAACAATGTGGGCTCCCAACACCGCACAAACAACCACACCCCCCTAAAACCCCCCAGCACAGCCCCTCTGGGGCCCCGGCTAATCTAGACCTCCCAAAACATCGGCCGCGGCACGGGCGCAGGAGGTCCCCTTCCGTATTCTGCTCCCGTTTTTTTGACAGGAAAAATTCGACGTCCTACAGACCTAAATTTAATGCCGACAGACATAAAATAGACACCGCCCCTCCTCCCCAAATCTAAAAATAATTCCCAAAAAAATAGCCGACCTGGAATCCGGACAGCTGAGAGGGAGGAAAGCATCGCTAGATTTTGACGACGCCACACAACCCACCTCCGGCCCCCCCCAATTAGACACTCCGGGAATAAATTGGGAAATCGGGAAAACGGGAGGGGCGCTAAAAACAATCTGCTTTCATAGGGGGCCAAACGATCCCCTCCTGAGGGCCCCGGCCATTACTTAGCCCACAATCTGGCAACAGCATTGGAACTTAAACCTCCCCCAGAGCCCCCACTTCTAATCGAAAAAGAGCCCCATCGATGGGAGAAAGGGGCGAACAAGGGGGGAAAACCACGGCCCATCAAACCCAAATTTCCCAAAATTTGGGGCCCAGTTAAAAAAAAAATCTTACTACATCTTACAACGCTTACGGGAAACCCCCCCAAAGAGTTGCCACTGTACCTGCGACCAAAAGGGGAAAAAAAACAAATCTCCCGGGCTGTCCCGGGGCTTCATCTGGGGAGGTGGCCACGCACGCCCCCCTTTTTTCATATACTACATTTTGCCGAGTCGAGGGGGGGTTTTGGGGGAAATGCCAAAATGTTGGGTCTCTATAACCTGGCCCCCCTGGCACGTTTATTTCCAACTGGGTAAAAGGAGACAAAATATTTACGAAAGCTCACGGGACACCTTGTTCTTTTACCAGGGGTCACGCTGGGTAACTTTTTTTTACTTACCATTCGCCACATCCCCCATGATGTATGCAGCAACCCCCTGCCCCATGGGCCCATCTGGCGGGCTTGGAACAAAATTAGGGAACTTGGGGGGCCATGCCTACCCTGTTTTATATACCGATCCCCACTGAAACCCGGGCTTCCCAAAGGGGGAAGGCCCCACGGGTTTTTTAAACAACTTTCACAGGGAGGGGCTTTTTTTAAAGTGGAACCTGGGTAAACCCACCTAACTCCTTATAGCTTTTGCAGAACTGCGAAACATATTCCCAGATATAAAATTTCCCCCCCTTTTTTCCCTTTCATTCAGCTTTTTTGTTACTGCAGGGAACTGTTGGGCTCAATACAACCCCGGATTGGGTTTCCCCATTCGGGGATTTTCCTACTGAGACCCCCCTAAACCCGAAAGGGGGGAAATAAATTTTCCACCACATACAAATTTTTAAAAAATACTGGGGACCACATCTTGGTTTTTCAACAACTAAAAAAATGGGGGGGAAAAGGGGCTCCCGCAAATTTCAGCCGACACTCATCTTTTAAAAAACCCTTAATTCCCAAAGGGTCATAAATATCTCCCTTTGGCCAGATACATAGAAAAACAGCTTAAAATACCCCATATGAATCTTAAACCCCCATAAGAGGCTTTTAGGGGGGAATCTACAACTCGGATGCAAAGCTTTAGAATGGGGCCTCACCCAAAAACAGATCTATACCACTGCCTTTGGGGAAGCCCCGGGGGTTCAAACTAAAATGGCAAATATTTTTAACCTACAGCAAACAAATAGGAATACCAGTTTTTTTTACCCTCCCGGGTTCATGGGCCTATTTGGGCATGTAAAAGGGGGGCGGAAACCCCATAAACGAGGAGGATTTAAAATCTGCTCTATATTTTTGCAGCGTGGCTAGAAAAGCCATTCCTTTTCCCCTAGTGGCTCCAACCTGAGGGCCCCGGGGCATGGGTCTATTCCGGAGAAGTGTTCCCTTTCCCTGAATGGTTTTGGGGGGAACCGCGCAAAAAAAAGAAAAAGAACGAAAAAATTTTTCCAGATATGGGCCCCGTTATCAAAAACCCCCCTCATTACCAACGAAACAAGCCCTTTTACCGATGCTTTTTGGGACCACCACATGGTTCCTACAGCAACAAATGGGCCGGGGGTACCCATAGTGTCCAACCCCCACCGGGGAGCCGGAAACCTGAGCCACCGACCTCTCCTTAAGACATCCCATAGGGGAGGTTTGAGATATTTTTAAACGGGCCCAATAGACCGCAGTATTGGGGGGCCCCAGGGTTCGCCCACATTGGTTTTAAAAAATTTCCCCACACACAAATGCTGCTGCAAAACCTCATAAAAAAGAGGGTCAAGAAAAAATACCTAACACCACCACAAAACGCGCTCAGGGGGGGTCCCTGGGCACCATAAAAGGGGTTCAAGCCACCCCCCAAATCAGGGGGACCCACCACACTGGAAAGGAAATGGCCCTTTTTGACAGCTTTTCTAGTTTACAGTTTAAGTTTTGTTTGTGTTGGACCTATCGTATTAACCAGCTAAAACAGTGCCAAAACTTTTAATACCACTCCGAACAGGGTCATAACATAGTTTGTAATTTCAAAAAAGCCAAATTGTTATGTTTTTTTTAAAAAAAAGGAAAAAGAATCCCTGCCATTAATTAACATCTTTTGAATTTGGACAAAATGTTAAAGCCTGAAAGACTAGTGACCTTAATGATGCGACTTTTATGCTGTGCAATGGCTTGAAGGATTCAATAAAATTCTTTTGAAAAAAAAAAGAAAAGAAAACACAGACCTTAAAATCAATTTAGGATTATGGTCAAAATTTTTGAGAATTTTGGCAAAAATTTATTTTGGCTTAATGCAATCAAAGTGGTTTGGGTCAAATTTGAAAATGAACTAAATTTGAAGCGCTGATAGTAACAATGAGAAGACACAAGTTAGAAATGTCTCCACTTTTTCAGTTGTTTCAGACGATGAATTATTTTCAGCTTTAGAGCTGTCGTTCTTGCCCCAAACACCAGAGGGTTGAGGAGCGGGGGTAACACCAAGGAGGTTATAGACAGCAGGATGTGGCTGCTGATGGGGAGGTTGACGTTACCAACCCTGTAACGAGTGAAGATAAAAATGACTCCGATGAGAAAGATGGAGAAGTTGATCAGGTGGGTGACGAGGGTGTGCATGGCATTCTTACTGGACTCTGGCGAAAGCTTTCGGCAAATAAGATAAATTCGAATATACGAAGCAACGATGAAGATTGTGGAGAAGAGGAACAAGGAGACGGTGGCAACGCTCCCATAGATGTTATTAATGGCCGTGTCCGTACAAGCCAAGATGAATACCGACATGTTGTCACAAAAAATATTTTTGATTTGCGTCCCACAAAGAGGAAGCCTCATGGTCAGGAGAATGGCCACCAGCATTATGATGAAGGAGGCCACTAGAGAGGCGGTCAGAAGGTGAGCCACTTTCTTGTTGGTCATCAAGGTGTTGTACCGTAAGGGGTGACACACAGCCAGGTGCTGGTCATAAGCCATGATGGTGAAGGTGAAGATTTCATAATAGGCAAAAACAGAGACACTCAGGGACTGAATAAGGCAATCGTTTCGGGAGATGGTTTTGGAAGACGTCAACAGATCCATCAACAACTTTGGGCAAAACGAGCTGCTCCCAAATATCCCATTGCAGAGGAGATTACAGATGAGGATGTACATAGGTTTATGGAGGGTCTCGTCAGTCAGGACCAGGAACACAACAAAGCTGCTCGAGGCTATAATGGTGAAGTACAGAAGTATGGACAAGACAATGAAGAGGAACTTATGATCTTCCATCTCCAGGAGGCCCAGGAGCTCGAAGACGATTGTAGATCCATTTCCCATCTTGGTTCTCCTTCACAACCGGAAAGCATAACATGATGTAAGCTAGATCTGAGGAGAAGACGGAGAGCAGAATTAGAGCATGTTCACACGGCAGTTGTAAATTGTATTTTACAATTGGTTTTCGTATTTCTGGGCGGATTTTTTGGTCGGCTTTCAGATATGGCCATACCATTGACAATGAACAATAAATTTTCTGGTGGAAATCTAATTGAAGAATGTGCTGCTTCCAAGTTTTGTTGCAAAGGCGTCGGATTTTGAAATCCGACCTCAGAAAATCCGTCAATCGCTGGTCATAATAATAAACAAAACTAAACAAAACTAAAACTGTGTCCACACGACAAAGGACAAAATACTTGTTGGATTCTGAATCCTAAAACTGCATCATCCGAAGAGTATTTGAACAGTATTTTGCACAAGAACCCAAGAATTTATAATGGGTTTCTATATTTTTGTCCTTTTTGCGAAATCCTGTATTCAGCTGTAGGTCACTTGAGCCAGTGGCAGCAGTGAGAAATCCTGTATTCAGCTGCAGGTCACATGAGCCAGTGGCAGCAGTGAGAAACCCTGTATTCAGCTGCAGGTCACTTGAGCCAGGGGCAGCAGTGAGGAATCCTGTATTCAGCTGCAGGTCACATGAGCCAGTGGCAGGAGTGAGAAATGATGTATTCAGCTGCAGGTCACATGAGCCAGTGGCAGCAGTGAGAAATCCTGTATTCAGCTACAGGTCACACGAGCCAGTGGCAGCAGCGAGAAATCCTGTATTCAGCTGCAGGTCACATGAGCCAGTGGCAGCAGTGAGATATCCTGTATTCAGCTGCAGGTCACATGACCCAGTGGCAGCAGTGGGGAATCCTGTATTCAGCTGCAGGTCACATGACCCAGTGGCAGCAGTGAGAAATCCTGTATTCAGCTGCAGGAAAGAATTATTACCGGCACTACTGTGTACCTAGAAACAATTTCTAATTAACTAAGGTTGCAAAAAATATATATTCCGCTTCTTTTAAGTCTAATATCATTAAAAATAGAAAAGTCCAATGGCTCTGCACCTCATGAGTCAAGCTTGATGACCCCTGGGCAAAAACATATATACACAATAGCCTCAGGGTTGTTATGCTGAGTTTGGGAGGTGCTCTGTGGTAAAGAGACAATAGAAGCCCATGCACACCGTCCACTATGGTACAAGAAAGACCACGGCACTCGCCATCTGAAGCTTTTCTCCAATTTATTAAAAGGTGAGATACAGAGGCGTAGAACAAGGATGTATCAGACCAACGTGCAAGGCTTTTCTTTAACACCTTTAGGTCGCAACCATTTTTGGATTTTTCCTTCCGAGAGCCCTAACTTTTTTTTTTTTTTCATCTACATAGAAATACAGTGGGTACGGAAAGTATTCAGACCCCTTTACATTTTTCACTCTTTCTTTCATTTGCAGCCATTTGGTAAGATCCAAAAAGTTCATTTTTTTCTGATTAAAGTACACTCTGACCCCCCCTCCCCTCATCTTGAAAGAAAAAAAAGTACAGAAATGTAGATATTTTTGCAAATTTATTAAACAAGAAAAACCTGAAACATCACATGGTCATAAGTATTCAGACCCTTTGCTGTGACTCTCATATTTAACTCACATGCTGACCATTTCCTTCTGATCCTCCTTGAGATGGTTCTACTCCTTCATTGGCGCCTAGATGTGTTTAATTAAAATGATTGGACTTGATTAGGAAAGGCACACGACTGTCTATATAAGACCTCACAGCTCACAGTGCATGTCAGAGCACATGAGGCCTAAAGAACTGCCCAAAGAGCTCAGAGACAGAATTGTGGCAAGGCGCAGATCTGGCCAAAGTTACAAAAGAATTTCTGCCGCACTCAAGGTTCCTAAGAGCACAGTGGCCTCCATAATCCTTAAATGGAAGAAGTTTGGGACGACCACAACTCTTCCTCGACCCAACCATCCAGCCAAAATAAGCAATCATGGGAGAAGAACCTTGGCTGCAATGAAACAAAGAGTGAAAAATGAAAAGGGGTCTGAATACTTTTGGTATCCACTGTATGAGGACCTGTTTTTTACGGGACTAGATATACTTACTTTTTAATGGTGGCATTGGCCTTAATAAATAATGTACTGGGAAACCCCAAAGAAATTCTATGCTATTTTTGGGTGGGTTTTGTTTTTATGTAGTCCACTTTTCATTATACACTATGTGTTATCTGTATTCTGCAGGCCAGTACAATTCTGATTTATACCAAATTTGTAGAGTTTTCATTATGTTTTAGTACTTTGAATAAAAAAAAAACAACCTTTTTTCTATTTTTTTCATTTTTGCTAAAATACGGTTCTCTGTGACCAATATATATATATATATATTTTTTTCCACCTATGGAACTGATTAAGGGTGCATTTTTTTGTGTGGGCTGAAGTGTAGATTTTATTGGCACCATTTTTGGATAGAGGTGACTAAGGGACGTTCCTTCTGATAGATGACGCTAGACAGCCTCATTTGTTAGCCCTAGAACTGATTTGAATGTTGTATTTTCCCGTGGAGCATTGCATGGTCTGTAGGTTTCCACAAACCTCTATTGTGCTCTATCCAATGAGTATCTTAACCCCCTTGGAGATGGCCAAAGACCTTTCATAGAGCCACCCAAAACCCTGCTCTGCACTGATCATGAGCAAACACCCCATGTCCAGGCTCCCACATGTCCAGGTTTCCCTTGCTCCCCTGCAGGCCAGTGTGAACCTGGGTCTGGTCGTGACACCATATTGGGCCCATAGGTCCAGCAGAAGACATTCCCATTTGCTTGCGCTCTCGGAATAGCTTTTGACTTTCCATCTCACACTCCCCCATCCCTTCTTCTCCAGCTCACAACCGTTTGCACCATTTCTCCTCTCAAAAAATATTTCCCAAAACATCCAGAGCTCCGTGTATTTATCCCAGTGCCCCTCCTCCATAACTCACCAATGCTTCAGGCCAGGCCCATACCAGGAGCTGCATCATATCAGTGTGAACATGGTGCAAGGGCTGCAGGAGCTGAACCCATCACATGGTCCTCGGAGCAGGTTTCCTCCTCTATGGTATAATTTAGCTTCATTGCGCTCTGTCCTTATATTTCTATCTCCGCACATTTCCCTTGAGTTTCTCAGATGTTAAAATCCTCAAAGGATCAAGTCCATCAGCATCAAGAAATGAGCAATTTGCTGTAGAGACATATGGGGCCTCACTCATTCCATTAACCCCTTGGTGATCTGGGGTCACTGAGGACTTTTCAGAATTTTTATACCATTTTTATTTACTAATTGTTTTGTGTCTGTTTTACTTTCTGATGGTGTTTATATGGCAAAATCTGGAAAATCAGTGTTTAACCCAACATCTAGAACGTCCCGGAACAGAAGACCCTGGAAAGCTCTAGAATTATTCATTCTTGATTCTTCTACCAAATTGCTGAGCTTGGATCATGTTGGAAACTATGAAAGTGATTTAGGATCCCTCTATAATCCTAAATATAGACTTGATGCAAGGAGAGGCCATTGTTCTGGAGGATTGTTGGCCCATTGATTGCAATAGAAGTCCTAAACCATTACCAAGTATATAGAGGATTGGGTGTGCCCAACTTGATAGAGGATGGAGAAGGTGCTCAGTAGATAAGGACTACCAATAAGAGTCCCATATACTAGAAAGTTGGGAACCCACGGCACACTTGAAATTAAATTAGTAGTTTAGGTGTGAAAAAAGAGCTTTATGCTACAGGCTCAAGATACAAGTTATGAAAACATATTTTTCAAATAAAGGGTGGATTGAAGGTAGGGAAGAAAACCAATCAACAAGTCTGTTCCAATTGAGATTCACCCAAAGATAGTCATATGGTACTACTGCCTTTTTGCGAATAGTTGTATTGCGCTGTATCCATATATTGGAGTCTGGATTCTTCTAAGCCTTTTCTCCACATGGTGGAAAAGAGATATAGCGTTCCAATAGCGATCCTTGTATCAATGTAGATTGTAGCGTTGACCTTGGTTGGCGTGGCAGAGGTCCTTGTTGCAATGTGATCACATATGGTGGTGATCTTCATGAATGTGTCATGGTTCTCTGGTCAAAGACCCCAATGGCAGCCGGAGAAACGAAGGGTAGGGTTCATCCATGACATTTCGGTTCTATATCGAACCTTTGTCAAGTGTATGTGTTACAAGGAAGAGGACTATGTCAAAGTTGCTGCTTAATGAATGAGGTATGGTAGACAGAGAACCAGAAGGTGAAAAGGTATGACCAGAGGTCAGATAGCTGTAACTGGACACCATTAAAAAACAAAGTTTTGTGGTTGCTCGTGTTTTTGGCTTTCTTTTTTTTGTATAATTTATTTAATCTCATTCATGGATGTTTTGCCTCCGTCATAGACGGTAATTGGAATGTATCGCTGCTTAAGGTGCTGCTCACAAATCCTTCCGATCAACCCTAAATATTATAAGGCAATTCCACAAAAAAGAGTTTGTGCCTCATTTATGGAAACTAAGTGCAATACTGTCCTAGTTGCCCAAGGCAACCAACCAGAGATCTGCTTTAGTTTCTTGTAGTGCTCTGGAAGAATGAAAGCTGAGCTCTGGTTGGTCGCTATGAGCTCTGGTTGCAATGGGCAACAAGGATAGTCTTGTGCTTAGACAGTTTTCATAAATGAGGCCCTTTGTCCCCAAACCTGCACCAGTCCCTTAAAGCTTTGCTGCTGTAGTATCTAAGTTTGTCCATATTTTCTCAGATAGGTTATTCATCGTCGTCAAAAGATAACTCTTCCCTTACCCACTTGTTTTTGGCAAATCCTAATAGACTATATGAAGTCTAAGAGGCGGAGACCCTAAAAGTCCATTTGACCTTCCCAACTCTGCCCAGCCAGGCTTATGTGATGACCTTGAGGAAATACTTGTGATGGCGTTCCTTGTCCAGGGACTTCATTGAAGCACTGAGTGGGATCCCGACTGGGAAATTGTGACTTTTAGCATCTTCACGTCTTAGAGTTTATGCTGATATAAAGTTCTTTTTTTGGGATATTCATACACCTATTTGGGCAAAGGAGGACAATTTTAGTAACTACACCACATCTAAAAGTACTCGTTCAGGTTGTGGGGACAATTCTCCTGTTAGGCTCCTTTTTATGACTTTCCACCATGTTACCAGTTAGTCCACCAAAGGTATTGACATTTTTATGGGTTTCTCTGTGCTCATCCACTTTTGTCTGTAGAAATCAGAAGTCCATTTATGGTTGGACACAAGACGGACCAGTGATGGTTCTTTTAAGCGGTTGTCTCCAACCAAGTAACTTTTCGAGACCTATACAGGTCTTTATAAAGAAGATTTTCATGCTCCAGAGTTAGGGTTGTGTGTTCAGGGATGTAGTCAATAAAACATCTACTCCACCTTTGCCCTCTTATCTATAACCTTAAACAGATGTTCTCACCATAGACCTTGATGACATATGAATATGATATGCCATCAAAGTGTGAGAGGCGCAGGTCCCACTTATATGACCAGGACCTATCTAGGGAAGGGGCCCCCTGAAATTGATTGAACTGAGAGCTGGAATGGAGAACTGGGCTGGGGCCTTCCGGAGGTTGAGCACCTGTCTGGCTCGTTCACAGCAGAAGGCTCTTCACCCACCATTGTCTTATTGGACGGTTGTAGCAGATAATTGGAAGGGACGACGATGGAGATCGCTCAGAGGGGAACACTTCTATCCTTCTGGGTTATCAGTAGATGCAGGAGGATGGTTGGTGATGGGGTCCCTCAGGAAGGAACCCTCATGTTTGAAGCTGGAGGAGGCTACTGAGAAGCTGAGGGTTCCTCGCCCAGCTTTATTCAAATTATATCTGCCTGAAGCCGCCACTATGGGAGCAGTGGAGCATTCTGAAGAGACATAGCCCTCTCTACAATTAGGGGATATTCATGCAGTGTCTTTCATGATTATTTTGAGGTGTATTTCGCGCCCCAAAATGCCTTTAACACTTCCCCATAAACTTTCGTCTATCGGCGCATACTGTCCTGGACTGCAAAGAATCAACAAGCCAATGCTTTGAGGTGTTTATGCGTCGTTAAATACTAAAATAAATATACAAGGGCAGTCTGCGGCGCGTCCCCATTGAAATTACGCGTTTTCAATCGCTGAACTTGAAGGAGGAGACCAACGCTTTCTCCACAGTGAACACCTTTAAAGGAGGCTGCTATCAGGAGTATTTTTGTTAAAACCAATATCCCTGGAAAACTCCTCTCTGTCTACAGTTGAAACCAGAAGTTTCCATCCACTATATATAAAGCCTCATCTGCAGGTTTCTCCCTCCCCTTTAGATAAAGCCCCATCTGCAGGTTTCCCTCCCTTCTTTATAAATTCCCATCTGCAGGTTTTTCTCTCTCTGACATGAAATCAGAATAAACCTTCCCCATTTTAGGTCAATTAGGAACCAAAATTATTTCTATTTGCCAAATGCAGAATAATGAGAGGGAGAATTTTTAAGGCATTTTTATTAATTTCTGCAAAGTCAAAAGTTTCCCTACACGAGAAGTAGTATGACTTTACACACTCTGGGACCTCCCATATGATGATGTCAGGTCTTTGGAAGCTTCTGATAGGTTTGTTGGCAACATCTGAGTTAGAGACACAGCTGTGGATGTATTTCACAGCACACCAGAAACACACTGCTTCTGTGCGTAACATCATGGGAAAGTCTAAAGAAATCAGCCAAGATATCAGGAAGAGAATTGTGGACTTGCACAAGTCTGGATCATCCTTGAGTGCAGTTTCCAGATACCTGAAGGAGCCTCGTTCATCTGTACAAACAACTATACACAAGTACAAACAAGATGGGAATGTCCAGCCATCAAACCGCTCAGGAAGGAGACGGGTTCTGTGTCTCAGAGATTAATGTGCTTTGGTCCGACATGTGCATATCAACCTAAGAACAAAAGCAAAAGACCTTGGGAAGATGCTGTTGGAAGCTGGTAAGATTGTGTCATTATCTACAGTGAAACGAGTACTACATCAACATGGGCTGAAAGGCCGCACTGCCAGGAAGAAGCCATTACTCCAAAAAAAAACATAGAAAAGCCAGATTAATGTTTGCAAATGCACAGGAACAAAGACCTACATTTCTGGAGATATGTCCTGTAGTCTGACAATACTAAAATTGAACTGTAATGATCATAATGACCATCGTTATGTTTGGAGGAAAAAGAGAAAAGCTTCGAATCCTAAGAACACCATCCCAACTGTGAAACACGGGGGCGGCAGCATCATGCTGTGGGGTTGTTTTGCTGCAGGAGGGACTGGTGCACTTTACAAAATTTGGCACATGAGGAAAGAAGATTATGGGCAAAAGAACAACATCTCAAGACATCAGCCAAGAAGTTAAAGCTTGTGTGGAAATGGGTCTTCAAAATGGACGATGACTCGAAGCTACTGGCAAACTGGTTACAAAGTGGCTTAAGGAGAATCAAGTGAATGTTTTGGAGCGGCCATTACAAAGCCCTGATCTCAGTACTATTGAAAATTTATGGGAAAAGCTGAAAAGGCAAATGTGAGCAAGGAGACCCCCAAACATGGCTCAGTTACACCAGTTCTGTCAGGAGGAAGGGGCCAAAATTCCTACCAACTATTGTGAGAAGCTTGTGGAAGAATCCAGAACGTTTGACCAAGTCCTAGAGTTTAAGGGCAAAGCAACCAAATAACTAATGAAATGGAGGAAAACTTCTGACTTTGCAAAAGTAATAAAAATGCCTTAAAAAATTCCCCCTCTCATTATTCTGCATTTGGGAATAGAAATAATTTTGGTTCCTAATTGACCTAAAACGGGGAAGGTTTATTCTGATTTCATGTAGGAGAGTGAGAAAAACCTGCAGATGGGGCTTTATATAGAGGGGAGGGCGAAACCTGCAGATGGGGCTTTTTTTTTTTTGTAAACAAATTTTTTTTTAAATTTTTAAAATACAAAACATACAATAACTGCCCAAATAGATGAGATACCACTTAAACAAAAAAAGAAATAATAAAGGCACTTGTACAAATAAGAAAAGTACAAACCCAGATGGGTTTTTTTAAAGGGGAGGGAAACGCGGGGTTTCAACTTAGCTACCTTGAAAGGGTTTTGGGGGGTTTTTGGTCAGCCGAGCACGCAGCAGGTAAAATACTTTAGGGAGGAGGATTATAAATCACAATCCCAGGTATCCTGTTCAGTTCCCTCTGTAGGGAGCTGAGAGTACGAGAAAAAACAAAGAAGAGCATTTCTTGAGTTCCCAGATTTGAAATTGAGGAGTTTCTCCATTAAAAGGGGAATTGAGAGTGGATGTGGGTTACAGTTGAGTTTGGTAAATTGAAACTGGGGATAATTGATTTTGTTGTATTAACTTTGTAATAAAATACCAATTCAAAGCCTTCCACCAACAGGAGAAAGGGTTACTACGGCATTGATGCCAAAAAGATGTAGGGCCTTATGTATGGAAACGGTCTGGCAGTCAATATTTTGGCAGATATTGTCAAAAATGTATTCGGGCCGACTCAAATCGAAGTAGTTGGGTTTATGTCGAATTTGACTATGGCCTGAATTTGAAGTGGTGTCCGAAGGTAACGGCGAAGAAATCATTTAGAAAGGTCTCCACTTTTTCAGTTGTTTCTGTCAATGAATTATCTTTTACCTCTAGAGCTTTTGTCCTTACCAAGGACGCCGGAGTATATTTTAATATCCTTCCACATACTCCTTCTCCGTGAACACCAACCAACGCCAATCATTCCCAAATTTTGTAAAATCAAAAAATGTAAACTGGTTCTTTTTCTTTAAATGTGATACTTTTTTGTAGTGACTAAAGCTACTTAAATCTGTCCTTGTTCAGTTTGACAGAATTTATGAAAAAATTCAGGTTTTGGATTTTCTGAACCCACAATTTATCTTATCTTATTTTACTCCAGCCCCAATCTTGACCGTAATCCTAAATCAAAATGTTTCTTTACTGGTTTTGAAGGGTTTATATACCAACTTCCCAGGGTCACTTCCGTCTAACATCACTTCTAGTACAACATGAGTAATTCTAAGGTGACGTTGGATTGTTACTGAAGTCAGAAGCAGCGTCAAAGCAGTTGTGCTGGAAACTCTGGGAAATAGGTAAGTTACCCATTCAAAACCAATAAAAAAAAAAAAAAAAAAAAAAGCCTGGCCTCGATTGAAGGGTTTTTGCCACAAACAATATTTTGCCAAACATTGTCAGAGTTTTATTTGGGCTGGCTCAAGTGGAAGCAGTCGAATTTGCCTCTGGTCTGAATTTGAAACAGTCAAATATTTTAGTGAATTTTTAGAAAAATTTATTCATAGTGTTTTGGGTCAAATTTGAAAATGACCTACATTCGAAGTGGTCCACCACTATTAAACATGAGAAGACATAAGTTAGAAATGTCTTCACTTTTTTTTTAGTTGTTTCAGACGATGAATTATTTTTAGCTTTAGAGCTGTCGTTCTTGCCCCGAACACCAGAGGGTTGAGGAGCGGGGGGTAACACCAAGTAGGTTATAGACAGCAGGATGTGGCTGCTGATGGGGAGGTGACGTTACCAATCCTGTACCGAATAAAGATGAAGATGACGCCGATGAGGAAGATGGAGAAGTTGATCAGGTGGGTGACGAGGGTGTGCATGGCCTTCTTACTGGACTCTGGCGAAAGCTTTCGGCAAATAAGATAAATCCGAATATACGAAGCAACGATGAAGATTGTGGAGAAGAGGAACAACGAGACGGTGGTAACGCTCCCATAGATGTTATTAATGGCTGTGTCTGTACAAGCCAAGATGAATACCGACGTGAAGTACAGAAGTATGGACAAGACAATGAAGAGGAACTTATGATCTTCCATCTCCAGGAGGCCCAGGAGCTCGAAGACAATTGTAGATCCATTCCCCATCTTGGTTCCCCTTCACAACCGGAAAGCATAACTTGGCGTAAGCTAGATCTGAGGAGAAGACGGAGAACAGAATTAGGGCATGTTCACACGGCAGTTGTAAATTGTATTTTACAATTGGTTTTTGTAATTTCTGGGCGGATTTTTGGTCGGCTTTCAGATATGGCCATACCATTGACAATGAACAATAAATTTTCTGGTGGAAATCTAATTGAAGAATGTGCTGCTTCCAAGTTTTGTTGCAAAGGCGTCCGTTTTGAAATCCGAACTCAGAAAATCCGTCAATCGCTGGTCATAATAATAAAACTAAAACTGTGTCCACACGACAAAGGACAAAATACTTGTTGGATTCTGAATCCTAAAACTGCATCATCCGAAGAGTATTTGAACAGTATTTTGCACAAGAACCCAAGAATTTATCATGGGTTTCTATATTTTTGTCCTTTTTTTTTTTTTTTGGGGTGTGTATTTCCGTCTGATTTTGGCTCACTTCTTGGATTTGAGTTTTCAATTGGTTTTGCATCACAGAGAACTATTGAATTTTTGGACGGCAAAATCCACACCATTGTTTTTTATGCAATCCCTTTAACTTCGATAGTAAATTTTCTGCCGTTTTTCTGCGTAAAATATGGAGCATATTTCAAGTTTGTGGAAAAAATGGTGGTCTTGAAATCCGACCTCAGAGAATCTGGATCGTGTGGACTGCAGCGCGGATTTTCAATTGGGATCCTATTGGGATGGTTTACAGTCCGTTTTTGATGGTTTCTAAAATCCCTGTGGATTTCAGACTGAAAATGTTTGGACGGACTGTAAGCAAGGTTTTGAATATCTACGTCATGCTCTGGCTTACTGTAACCGGTGACCACCATCATCGCCATGTTCGACTCCCCTTTACCGCCCCTTATGGCAGACGACTTCCATTCCTTGTCTGTGGTGGCAATCTTGTTTACCTGCAGCTGCATACAGGATTTCTGGCTGATGCAAAAGTCGGTCAGGTCACATGGCCTGCACTCTGATTGGCTGATACACTGCACTTTTGATGCTGACTAAAAGTCTTTTTCTCTATACATTCCTATGAGACTGACTTTTAACCTCCCATCTGAGTACATGGAGAGATTCCCTTTCCGGGTCACACAACCGTGCTGTGTGTTTCAGGAGCTCAGAGTGCAGGTCACATGACCCTGTAGCAGCAATGAGAAATCCTGTATTCCGCTGCAGAATTACTGGAACCGCTGTGTACCTGGAAGTAATTTGTAATGGCTGTTGCATCAGCCAGAAATCCTGTATTCAGCTGCAAGTAAGAAGAATTACCGGTGTACTACTGTGTACCTAGAAGCACTTTCTAATGAACTAAGGTCGCAAAAAATATATCATTCATATTTTAATATCATTAAAAGTAGAAAATTCCAATGGCTCTGCACCTTGCGAGTCAAATGTGACGACCCCTGGGCAAAAACATATGCACAATAGTCCCAGGATTGTTAGGCTGAGTTTGGGCGGTGCTCTGTGGTAAAGAGACAAATAGAAGCCCATGCACACAGTCCACTATGGTACAAGAAAGACCACGGCACTCGCCATCTGAAGCTTTTCTCCAATTTATTAAAAGGTGAGATACAGAGGCGTAAAACAAGGATGTATCAGAACAATATGCAAGGCTTTTCTTTAACACCTTTAGGTCGCAACCATTTTTGGATTTTTCCTTCCGAGAGCCCTAACTTTTTTTTATTTTTTCATCTACATAGACATACAGTGAGTACGGAAAGTATTCAGACCCCTTTAAATTTTTCACTCTTTCTTTCATTTCAGCCATTTGGTAAGATCCAAAAAGTTCATTTTTTTCTGATTAAAGTACACTCTGTCCCCCCCCCCCCCCTCATCTTGAAAGAAAAAAAGTACAGAAATGTAGATATTTTTGCAAATTTATTAAACAAGAAAAACCTGAAACATCACATGGTCATAAGTATTCAGACCCTTTGCTGTGACTCTCATATTTAACTCACATGCTGTCCATTTCCTTCTGATCCTCCTTGAGATGGTTCTACTCCTTCATTAGAGTCCAGCTGTGTTTAATTAAACTGATTGGACTTGATTAGGAAAGGCACACGACTGTCTATATAAGACCTCATAGCTCACAGTGCATGTCAGAGCACATGAGGCCTAAGGAACTGCCCAAGGAGCTCAGAGACAGAATTGTGGCAAGGCACAGATCTGGTCAAGGTTAGAAAAGAATTTGTCGCACTCAAGGTTCCTAAGAGCACAGTGGCCTCCAAAAATCCTTAAATGGGAAAGACGACCACAACTCTTCCTTGACCCGGCTGTCCAGCCAAACTGAGCAATCGTGGGAGAAGAGCCTTGGCTGCAATGAAACAACGAGTGAAAAATGAAAAGGGGTCTGAATACTTTTGGTACCCACTGTATGAGGACTTGTTTTTTACAGGACTAGATATACTTTTTAATGGTGGCATTGGCCTTAATATATAATGTACTGGGAAACCCCAAAGAAATTCTATGCTATTTTTGGGTGGGTTTTGTTTTTATGTAGTCCACTTTTCATTATACACTACGTGTTATCTGTATTCTGCAGGCCGGTACAATTCTGATTTATACCAAATTTGTAGAGTTTTCATTATGTTTTAGTACTTTGAAAAAACAACTTTTTTTTCAATTTTTAAAATTTTTGCTAAAATCCGGTTCTCTGTGACCAATAAATTTTGTTTTGTTTTTTCCACCTATGGACCTGATTGAGGGTGCATTTTTTTGTGTGGGCTGCAGTGTAGATTTTTTTGGCACCATTTTGGGAAGAGGTACTAAGGGACGTTTTCTGATAGATACGCAGACAGCCTTT
>JAODAL010066062.1:0-17936 GCA_025379985.1 Phyllomedusa bahiana
AAGTGAATGGCAAATTAGAACAGGCCATTGAAGGGCGGCCGTGTCAGGATCGAGGACAGCCGGGTTTATCAATCATGGGAAAAAAAAAGCTCTAGACTTTTTTCCCCCAATAATGAACGTTTAAAAGTTTAAAGAGACTCACAGAGAACCCAGGGGCGGGGGCCGATTACTATCTTTAGTATTTTAGTCATCACCGCCCCTCGGGCCCCACATTTTCAGTTTTTTATCTACTGCTGCAACTTGCCTCCCTTTGGGAGGAAAAAAACTAAATTTACACTACCATCTGCCCACCGCCCGTTTTTCTTTTTTTTAAATATGGCCCCTTTGAATAGGACATGTCCCCTCTATACAGATCATAGTGGGGGCCACCAGGGTATCGGACAGTACGGCCCCTTGTATAAAAAGGACACATTCACCTCTTTACAGTTAACTAGTGGGGCCAACTGGGGAAAAATTTTGTACATATGGCCCTGGGTATAAGGACTGTCACCCTTCCAACAATACTGGGGGGCCCACATGGATATTTGAAGTACTGGCCCTGTGTATAAAGGGCATAGCACCTCATACAGATCACAGTGGGGGCCAAACATGGGTATTGTGACATATTTGGCCCTTTGTATAAAGGACATAGCCACCACTATACACAACACTAGTGGGGGCCACACATGGGGTATTGGGACATACTGGGCCCCGTTATAAGGGGAAATACCCCCTCTAACAGATCACTATGGGGGCCCCCACATGGGATATTTGTACATATTTTGGCCCCTTTTAAAAGAAAAGGGCATAGCACCTTTAAAACAGATCACTCACAGGTGCCACCACCACATGGGATATTGTGGACAGTACTGGCCCTGTGTATAAAGAATAGACATAGTCACCTCTATATCAGATATTACTAGTGGGGCCACCACATGGATATTGTTGGACAGCTAGGCCCTGTGTATATGGTACATAGCTCCACCTCTATACATGATCACTAGTGGGGGACAACACTTGGCGTTATTGTGGTCGTATGCCCTGTGTATAAGGAGGGACAATTCAGTCCCTCTATACAGTTCACTACCAGGGACCTTACATGGCGATATTGTGGGACAATACTGGCCCCTGTGTATTTGAAGGGACAGTGTTCGGGAAGGGGGGAGGTGTCTGTCTCTATTCTTAAATCACTGTTCTGAAGCCAAGATCTGCGGAGTAGTTATAAGGTACTGGTATTGAAACATGTGGAATCATTATGGGTAAATATACATGGGGGTTGATATACTGTATAAATTTTATAGGGGTCTGCTATAGGCGCCCCGATATAAAAGAACCCATGGATGAGTACTCCTCAGAAAAATAGATGAGGCGGTCTATATCAGGAATGGAGGTTATTATTATGGGCGAGCTTTTCACTATAATAGACATCAATTGGGGAATCTGAAGACTTGGTAGCTCTACACAAAGGAAACAGGGTTTTATGACACAATAAACTTAATGAGAATTATCATTTGCCACATAATAATGGCTGCAAGAACCGACTAGAGGACAAGGCCCTTAGATTAATATTAACTAATAGACAGACAGATGTAACAAAGGTTCAGGTTGAGGGGCACCTAGGGAATTGTGACCATAATATAAATAAAAATTTCGTTTTATCCTTACAATAGAGTTTTTTGTACAAGGAGCCACAAAAACATCTGATATGTTTAGGCAAAGGCTGATTTTTTTTCTGATTAGGGAGGAACACTAACGTATTGACTGGGACATATGTGTTTTTAAAATATGCAGAATATTAATATAATTGGGTTATTTTTAAAAACATTTAGGATACCAACTGTGAGAGGTACTTACTTATGGTAATTAAAAAAATTTAGAAATCGGAAAAACACCCAATTGTGGATTCAACAGGGATGTATAAAGAGGCATTAAATAAACAAACAGAAAGCGTTTCACTACTAAAACAGGAGGGCAGTGAAGAGGCACTAAGAAGGCTGATAGGGAAAAAAAATAAAGTGTGTAAATAAAGATAATGGAAGAAAGCTGGAGACGGAAAGACTAATGCTATAGAAAAAGTAAAAACTACACCAAAATATTTTTCTATATAAATAGTAAAAAGAATTAAAAACAGAAAATGTGGCCTCTTGAAAAAATAATCTGGGAGAGACAGTAGAGGGCAGATGAGAAAAAGAGCTAAACCTATTAAACACTTTTTTCTCCACTTTATTTACCGAGGAGGATGAGCTTCCTGCTTGAACAGAGGGGGGAGATGAGTAACTCCAACTTAAAGTTTCTTGTCTGACCAGGAAGAATGCAGCTCCGTCTTAGGAAGATTAAAATAGACAAATCCCCAAGGTACAGATGGCCTTCAAACCACGTATTTGTCCTAAGAGAGTTAAGGATGTCAAATAGGACTAGGCCCCTTATTCTTATTATTCAATGGATGTCTAATAACAGGGCGTATGTCCAACTGGATTGGCGAATAGCAATTGTCGGTTGCCTAATATTCAAAAAGGGGTCAAAAAAGTGGATTCCAGGTAACTATAGGGCCAGTAAGTCTTAACTCTGTTGTAGGTAAAATGTTTGAAGTTTTCTCATGAGATGCATATCCTGAGTATTCTCAATGAATAATAAGAATGTATTACACGCCGTGTTCCAGCTTGGGTTTATGACAGGATCGTCACCTGTCAGACTAAGAATCTCATCTTACTTCTATGAGGATGTCAGCTCTTGACCTGGATAACGAGGGTGAGCCATACTGGGATGTCATTTTAATATAGATTTTTCTAAGAGCCATTCGTTACACGGTGCCACATAAAAAAGGTTGGTAAATGTATACTGAGATGCTTGGAACTGGGGGGAAAATGTGTGCTAGGTGGGTAGGCAACTGGCTCTCAACTGATAGACAAATCAAAGGACGTGGTATTTAAGGCTACTCATACTACAGCTGGATCGCTGTTACTAGTGGGGTTACCCAAGGAGTCAGTATTGGGCCCTACTCCTCTTTCTAACATTTTCATTAATGATCTTACACAGGGATTACACGTAGGAATATCGATCTTTGCAGACAATACTAAGCTCTGCTAAAGCATTCAACAACCAAATAGAGGATAATGTGTATTACAAAGGGATCTGGATGTTGGATGGCCTGGCAGGGAAATGGCAGATGAGGTTTTAACACTGATAAATGCAATGGTTATGCACATGGGGTAGAGAAATACTTAACTTGATTACAGGTTTAAATGGGAAAAACATATGGGTAAAAGTGACATGGAGAAGGACTCTTGGGAAATCTAGAGGAACACAGTTACATCTTTAATTGTAGCAGCTGTGTCAGACAGCAGCTAGCCAATGGCCAATATCAGGATCATGGGTGCATTAAAGAGGGGTATAGATGCACATTGATGAGATATTATTCTACCATTCATTCAAGTCACTGGTTGACACACAATGGTAATATTGTGTTAAGTTTTGGGCCACCAGATGCACAGGAACAGACATTGTTAGAGCCTTGAACAGGTACAAAAGGCGGCAACAATTATAATAAAGGAATGGGTGGACTACGTACCAGAAGAAGATTAGCAAAGATATAGGGTTATTTAGTTTTAGGGAAAGACGGATTCGACTGGGGACATAATAAAATATGTTGTAATTACATCAAAGGTTATATAGAGATCATCTCCCAAGATTTATTTTATAACCACAGCGGCTTGTATCTAGAATAACACGGGGGCATCACTCTCGTCTTGAGGAATGAAAGTTTCTACATAAACATGAATAGGGTCTTTACTGTCACTGCAGCAGCAGAGAGCTATGGAATTCTCTGCCAGAGGGACTGTCAAGGTGAAATTTCTTACGGAGTTCACAATGGTTTGGATGCATTTTCTGGAGCATAATATATGTACAGTGTTATAGTGGTCTAGGATTCTGGAGGAGGGGTCATTGATCCAAGGGATTTTTACGATTGCCAGATGGAGTCAGGGAAGGAATTTTTACCTAAAATGAGGTCCAATTGGCTTCTAATCATTGGGGTTTTTTGCTCTCCATATGGATAACACCTCTAAGCATACAGGCTGAACTAGTTGGCGACTTGTTCTTTTATAGGCCTAACAAACTATGGAAACTATTGAAACTAGTGTGCCACTACATGGGATATTGTGTACGTACTGACCCTGTGAATATAAGGGACATGGTCTCAACCTCTATACAGTCATTAGTGGGTAGCCACACATGGGGATACTTGTGGTACAGATATGGCCTGCTGTGTATAAGAAGGGTAGTTAGTCCCTCTATAACAGATCTCTACATAGAGGGGCCAACACTGGGATTTTGTGTACTCAGTACTGGCCCACCTGATGTATAAGGATTTCAGTCACCTCTATACAGATTACTAGAGGGAGACCACACATGGGATATTGGTGTACAGACATGGCTCCCTTGTGTTATGGACTTAGTCTACCTCTATACAGAATTACACTTGAGGAGCACACCACATGGGATATTGTGTTCACGTTACTGGCCCCTGATGTATCCAATAGGACATTGTTCCCTATATACAGTCATAGAGGACCACACATATGGGATATTTGTTGTACAGTTCATCGGCACTGTGTTAAGGACGTAGGTTCACCTTTCTATACAGATCACTAGTGGAGGGCCACATCATGGGACTTTTGTGTACAGTATTGGCCACTGATTGTATAAGAAAGGAAATAGTCTCCTCCTTAGTGCAGAATATCTAGGCTGGGGCCACACCACACGCGGGATATTGTAGACAGTATTGGACCTGTATGATAAGAGGGACATGCCACCTCTATACAGAATCACTAGCTGGGAGGCCACACATGGGTTCACTTGTGTCACAGTACTGACCCTGGGTATAGAAGGACATAGTCACTATATACAGTTCATTAGTGGGGGACTCACAATGGAGATTGTGACAGTACTGGACTGTGTATAGAAGGACATAGTCAACCTCATATTACGATCAACTAGTGGGGGCACACCATGGGATATTCTGTGTACAGTACTGGCCTGTGTATGAAAGATGGACATAGTCACCTCTATACAGTTTCAATTGGGGGGCACACACTTTATGGATATTGTGTACAGTTTTGGACACATGTGTATAAGAAGGACAATTGTCACCACTCTATACTTGCATAATCTAGTGGGGGCCACAAAATGGGATTTTGTTGCTACTGGATTGGTCCTTGTGTATGAATGGACATAGTCACCTCTATACAGATCACTAGAGAGCCACACAGTTGGGATATCTGTGTACATACAGTTCTGACCCTGGTGTATAAGAAGGACATAGTCCCCTTCTATCACAGATCATTAGTGGGGGACCACCACATGGGTATGTGTACAAGCTATGGCCCCTGTTTATAAGGAGGAAATAAGCACACCTTTACTTCAGATCACTATCGTGGGGGGCCACACTTGGGTATTGGGCTACAGTATTGGCCCATGTGTAATAAGAGTAAGGTCATAGTCACCCACTCTATAACAGTTTCACTTGTGGGGGGGCAACATGGATATTGTGTTTACTAGTATGGCACGCTGTGTATAAGAAGGACATAGTCCACTCTTTCAGATACACTAGTGGGGGCCAACACTTGGGATTTTGTGTACAGTACCTATGGCACCATGTGTATAAGGACATTGTCACTCTATTACACTGATCACTCATTACATTGAACCTAAAGGACTAAATTAAGGATTTTCATTTTCGGGCAATTTATTTGTTCTTGCTGATTCCCTTTATAATAATTTTTGAAGAAACATGATAATATGTGATTACATGTACAGGTCAAGTGGATGTAGCACAGTTGAATATATGACTATGGAAGCATCAGAGTTCATAAATGTGTTTTGTTTTTTTTTTGTTTGTTTATTTTCACCCTCCCTTCCATCTCCCTCGCGCCCTTCCCCCGCTCTACCATCTCCCTCTCCCCCTCTTGCCTCTACGGTTTTTCCTCATTGTCCCTGGGTCTGTTAATGATGAGAGGCTATTTATCACGTGAGGCACGGTTTCTTATTTAACTATTAGGGATCATGTTATTGCTTTTGCATGGGAATGTTCTATGTGGTGTATTAATGTATGTAGGATTTATTGTTCCATGCTTTGGCGCTGTCTGGTCTTTGTGCGTGGCCTGGGGTTTAAGCTGGATTGCTCGGTGCTTCTTGAGGAATACTGGCAGTTACTTACATGCTCCATTGTGATTATGGTGGATGGAATGGACTAGCTGTGAGCCGTAGGAGAGAATCTTCCAATGGGGAAACTTGTGAGGACAGACTGTGGGAGGGAGGGAGGGCGGTAGGGCATAGCCATAGGGCCTACAGCAATAGTTGCCAACTTCAAAATGAAAAAGTAGGAGAATTTAGTGCACGGCAAATAATTTGCATGGACACTCGCCCATCGTGTTGGTATGCCACGCCTCCTCAAAAAGATGACCACACCCACTCACCTAACTGCAAAAGGAGCTTGGAAGAAAGCCAGCGTAGATGCCCTTTTAGGCTCGAAGGGTAGTAGCCTCACCATATCCAGTTAGTGCCCCATACAGGCCAGTAGATGCCCCCTCTGTAGCCAGTTGAGCCAAATTTGTAGACTGTAGTTGGCCCGCCCTTGTTAGCCAGGTAGGTTGAACCCCACCATTGTTAGCCAGGTAGATGCCACCATCTTTTTGCCAGGTAATGCCCCCATCTTTTTTGCCAGTAGATGCCCCAAATCTTTTTGCCAGGTAGTTTCCCCATCTGTTTGCCAGGTAGGTGCCCCCCTTTGCCTGTAGGTGCCCCTCTGTTGCCAGGTAGGTGCCCCCCTTTTAGCCGGTGGCCCCATCGTTACCCAGGTGGCCCCACTTTTAAAACCAGGTAGTCCCCCCGTTCCCAGGTAGGCCCCTCTGTTGCCATAGTGCCCCCCTGTTCCGGGTAGTGCCCCCCTTTGCCATAGTGCCCCCATCTGTTAGCCAGGTATTCCCCCCATCTGTTAGCCAGGAGTCCCCCCTTTGTTGCCAGGTAGTGCCCCTTTGTTCCGGGTAGTGCCCCTCGTTGCCGGGTATGCCCCCCTGTTGCCGGGAAGTGCCCCCTCTGTTGCCAGGAATTGCCCTCTCTGTTAACCGGGTAGAGCCCCCTAAAGTAAAAAAAATCAAATAATAAATCCACTTACTTACCGGCTCCTGCAGCGGGGCCGCTCCCGCCCGATTCCCCTCACGGCCAGGGGGAAGTGAGGCAGCCGGCGCACTCCCCTGCACCGCGGTCCTTCCCCCCCCCTGCGCGGACATTTTATACGGCGCCCACCGGCCCGAAATATGGGGAGAGGGGGGGGAGGGATCGCTCCCTCCTCCCTCCCCCCGCACAGTGGACCGGGGGGGGTTTACGGGGCTCGTCCGGCTTCACCCCCCTGCGGACGGCCCCCGGGCGCAAGATACGCACCAGCGCTATCGCGCCGCGGAAAATTTAAAGGACCCCCGCCGCCTGCGGGCGGGGGGGGAATGCCAACTCCCCCGGGGGGGCGGGGAGGGGCCCCCAAAATAGCGGGACCCCCCCGCCAAAAACGGGAGAGTTGGCATTAGGGCCCACAGTTTTAATTAAAATGAGTATGAATATTACATGTGAAAGAGAAGTAGTTTATGAAAAATAGTCCTTGGAGACAATACTATCAAAGCATTTGGAACATTATTTAATGGGGCCTGCAGCTCTATTGGAATGAATATGCATATTACATATATAGGAAAGTGCTTTATGGGAAGATAATATTACAGGGGTCTATTGTACAGTGGAGTTCATTTTCCCAATGAATATGCAAATTAGATAATTGAAGAGAATGGGGCTTATGGGAATTGACAAAGAGGGCAGTGTGCTGTGAAATTTGGGGAATCCCTAGTCTGCTTAGTTCATTCTAGGTAGGCACGCATTTTGCAATAATATGAGAGAAGTGAGACGGAACCCATCACAAGTCAGGGCGGGAGGTGTTTGTTGGTGCAGTGCTTTGGCACGGGCAGTACGGTAAGATGGGTGCAAGCCTGTTATGGAGATGGCGAATTTGACTGGGGTTGTTGGCTCATGAGAGCATGGTGGCATCTTCAGCAGGACAAGTTATGAGTGTTCAAGCGGGGAAGGGGGAGTGGGCTTTAGGTGGATTCTCTGATGGCTAATTGGTGAGCACCTTAACGGGTGTTTTACCTAACATGATATAAACAGGAAGTGAGCTCCCGACCACATGTTGATCGGACCTCTAAGCCTAGATAAAGCCAGGTTAGCTGGCGAAACATGTCGCGAGGTCAGGCATGACGTTTTAAATTGTGATTTTCTACCTCTGTCTACAAGTGTCACCTGCTGCAACGGTGTCACAAGGGGCCTTATTTGTTCTGTGTCTATGAGATTGGGACGACTGCCCAAGTAGTTGGCTTGGGATCCCTTACTGAAGCTAAATACTTTTTCTATAGATATAAAGCTCTCCTGTTAATAGGTGGGGTTCCACCAGACTTGATGATAGAAAGGAGTTAAATTTCCCCCTTTCAGAAGCAAAAGGGTTAAATGATGAGGATAGAGATCAGGTTTTTAAATAGTGTGTATAAGGTTAAGAGTTAAAATATAATAAAAGTTTTCGTTTTAGTGTTTAATAGATAGAGAACTGATAGAGTTTAAGTTTGCCTATGGCAAAATAGTAAATATAGTAAGAAGGACATAGTCCCCTCTATACAGATCACTAGTGGGGGCCACACATGGGATATTGTGTACAGTATTGGCCCCTGTATATAAGGAGGACATAGCCACCTCTATACAGATCACTAGTGGGGGCCACACATGGGATATTGTGTACAGTATTGGCCCCTGTGTATAAGAAGGACATAGTCACCTCTATACAGATCACTAGTGGGGGCCACACATGGATATTGTGTACAGTATTGGCCCCTGTGTATAAGAAGGACATAGTCACCTCTATACAGATCACTAGTGGGGGCCACACATGGGTATTGTGTACATCTGGCCCCTGTGTATAAAAGGAATAGCCACCTCTAACAGATCACTAGGGGGGGCCACACATGGATATTTTGTACAGCTTACCCGTGTATAAATACATAGTCACCTCAAAGATCAATGGGGGCCCCCAAAATGGGATATTTGTACGTACTGGCCCCTGTGTATAAGGCATAGCTCCCCTATAAAAATCACTTGGGGGGGACACATGGGATATTGTGGACAGTACTGGCCCCCCGTATATAAGAAAGGCATAGTCACCCAAAACAGATCAGGGGGGGGGCCACACATGATATGTGTACATACTGACCCGTGATAAGAGGACATAGTACCTCTATACGATCACTGTGGGGGCCCCCACATGGGTATTGTTTTACAGACTGGGCCCCTGTGTATAAAAAAGACATATCCCTCTATAAGATCATTATTTTGGGGGCCACAATGGGTATTGTGTACATACTGGCCCCCGTGTATAAGAAGGGCATAGTCACCCTAATAGATCATTAGTGGGGGGCCCCCATGGATATTGTGACAGTCTGGCCCCTGTGTAAAGGCAAAGTCACCTCTATACAGATCACAGGGGGGCCCACCATGGGTATGTGTACTTATTGGCCCCTGTGGTATAAGAAGGGCATAGTCACCTCTATACCGATCCTATGGGGGGCCCGCATGGGTTTTTTTACATATGGCCCCTGTTTAAGGACATAGTACCCTTTTTACAGAAACACACAAAAGGGGCCCACAGGGGTATTTTCATACTGGCCCCTTATTTAAAAGGGGGACATATCACCTCTATACAACACTAGAGGGGCCACACATGGGAAAATTGTGTACAGTATTGGGCCCCCTTTTATAAGAAGGACATAGTCCCCCTATACAAACCAGAGGGGGGGCACATGGGATTTGTGTACATACTGGCCCTGTGTATAAGGACATATCACCCCTTTAAAAAGATAATAGAGGGGCCACAATGGGATATTTTGAAATACTGAACCCCGTGTATAAGGCTAGTCACCCAAAAAGATCACTAGGGGGCCACAATGGATATTGTGTACGATTTGGCCCTGTGTTAAGAAAGGACAAAGTCACCCATAAAGATCACAGTGGGGGCCCCACGGATATTGTGTACATACTGGCCCCTGTGTATAAGGACATATCACCCCTATACAGATCACTATGGGGGCCACACATGGGATATGTGTACAGTATGACCCTGTGTATAAGAAGGACATGTCACCTAAAACAGATCACTAGTGGGGGGCCCACATGGGATATTGGGAGACTATTGGCCCCTTTTTAAGAAGGACATAGTCACCTTATACAGACACTAGTGGGGGGCCCCAAAAATGGGAATTGTGTACAGTCTACCCGTGTATAAGAAAGGACATAGTCACCTCAAACAATTTACTGTAGGGGGCCACAATGGATTTGTGTACGTATTGGCCCCTGTATTAAGGGGGACAAGTCACCTCTATACAGATCCTACAGGGGGCCCACATGGGGTATTGTGGGACAGATGGCCCCCGTTATAAGGGGACATGTCACCTTTCGATAAATAAGGGGCCAAATGGGGAATTGTGTACAGTACTGGCCCCCTGTATAAGAAGGACATAGTCCCTTATACAGATACTAAGGGGCCCACATGGGATATTGGAAGTACGACCCCCTGTTAAAGGCATAGTCACCTCATAAAAGTCACTTAAAGGGGGCCCCACATGGGGGTATTGTGTCGTATGACCCTGTGTATAAGAAGGACATATCAACCCCTTTTACAGATCATAGTGGGGGGCCCACATGGGTATTTGTTACATTTGGCCCCTGTGTTAAGAAGGGCATAGTCCCTTAACAGACACTAGGGGGGGACAATGGGTATTTGGGACATCTGGCCCTGTTTTTAAGAAGGACATACCCCTCTAACGATCATCAGGGCCCCCACTGGGGAATTTTGGGAAGACTGGCCCCCCTTTATAAGGACATATTTCCCCCCATAAAGATCACTATGGGGGCCCCCTGGGATATTGGATAGTACGGCCTGTTATAAGAAACATAGTCTCCTCATACAGACACTTTGGGGGGCCCCACATGGGATATTGTGTACTACTGGGCCCCCGTGTATAAGGACATAGCACCCTTACAGATCACTGTGGGGGGCCCCACATGGATATTTGTACAGTCTGACCCCTTTTATAAGAAAGGACAAGTCCCTCTATACAGATCACTGTGGGGGGCCACACATGGGATATTGTGTCATTCTGCCCCCTGTGTTAAGGAATAGTCACCCTGTACAGATCACTAGTGGGGCCACACATGGTATTGTGTACATTTTGGCCCCCGTTAAAGAAGGACAAGTCACCTCTATACGGATCACTAGAGGTCCAAAATGGATTTTGACAGTATTGGGCCCCTTTTGATAAGGGTAAGTCACCTCATAAATCACTATGGGGGGCCACACATGGGTATTGTGTACAGTACTGGCCCTGGTATAAGAAGGGTTTTTCCCTCTAACAGATCCTATGGGGGGCCCCCCATGGATAATTTTGTACATATTGGGCCCCCCGTATAAAGGAGGACATGTCCCTCTTACAGATCACCCAGGGGGGCCACACATGGGTATTGTTAAGTATTGGGGCCCCGTGTATAAAAGGCATAGTCACCTCTAAAGGGTCACGTGGGGGCCACCATGGAATTTGGGTACAGTATTGGCCCCTGTGTATTTTAAAAAGGACAAGTCCCTCTTACAGATCACGGGGGGCCACACATGGTATGTGTACAGTACTGGCCCCCTGTGTATAAGGAATGTTTCACCCCTTACAATCACTAGAGGGGCCAACATGGGATATTGTGTACAGTACGGGCCCTGTGGTTTTTAAGGACATAGTCACCTTATACGATACTAGTGGGGGGCCCCACATGGGGTATTGTGTACGTATGGCCCCTGTGTTAAGGACATATCACCCCTGTAAATCACTAGTGGGGGCCCCACCTGGATTTGTGTCAGTATTTGGCCCCCCGGGAAAGAAGGGCAAGTCACCTCTATACGGATCACTAAGGGGCCACCCCATGGGGTATTGTAGCATTTTTGGCCCTTTTTTTTATAAGGATTAGTCACCTCTATACAAATACTGGGGGGCCCACATGGGAAATTTTTACAACTGGCCCCTTTTTTAAGAAGGAAAAAGTCACCTTTACAGACCAGGGGGGGCCCCACATGGATTTGTGTACAGTTTGGCCCCCGATATAAGGAGGACTAGTCACCCTATAAGTCATAGTGGGGGCCACACTTTTAATTTTTTACAGTATTGGCCCCCGTGTATAAGAAGGGCATGTCCCTCTAACGATCACTTGGGGGCCACACTGGATATTGTGACAGAAATTCCCCTGGTTAAGAAGGGCATAGTCACCCCTATACAGATCACTAGGGGGGGCCACACATGGGTTTGGTACAGTATGCCCCTGTTTAAGACAAAATCACCTCTATACAGATCACTGAGGGCCCCACTGGTATTGTGTACAGACTGACCCTGTGTAAAGGACATAGTCACCTCATACAGATCATAGTGGGGGGCCACACATGGGATATTGTTACGACTGACCCGTGTATAAGGAAAAAAAGTCCCTTAAAAAAATCACTGTGGGGGCCACCATGATATTTGGTTTCAGTAAAAGGCCCCCGTGTATAAGAAGGAATAGTCACCTCTATACAGATCACTAGGGGGGCCAACATGGATATTGTAACGTACTGGCCCCCTGTGTATAAGGACAAAGTCACCTCTCTACAGATCACGTGGGGGCCCCAAAAATGGGGTATTGTGACAGTACTGACCCTGGTATAAGAAGGCATAGTCACCTCTATACAAATCACTAGTGGGGCCACACATGGGGTATGGGTTTTCATACGCCCGTGTATAAAAGGACATGTCACCTTTTACAATACTATGGGGCCCCCAAAATGGGTATTGTGTACAGTATGGCCCCCCTGTATAAGGCATAGCACCTCTAACAGTCACTTGGGGGCCACACATGGTATTTTGAACAGTACTGGCCCTGTGTTAAGGACATAGTCCCTCTAAAACAATCACTAGTGGGGGGCCCCCATGGGATATTGGTACAGAACGGCCCCTGTATTAAGAAAAAACATATCCCTTTTACAGATCATAAGGGGGGCCCACAGGGAATTGTGAAAAGTATTGGCCCTGTGTATAAGAAGGACATAGTCCCTTATACAGATCACTTTGGGGGGCCACACATGGGAATTTTGTACGTTCTGGGCCCTGTGTATAAGGAATAGTACCTCTTACAGATCAAAATGGGGGCCACACTGGGATTTGTGTACAGATGGCCCGTGTATAAGAAGGACTAGTCCCTCTATACAGATCCTAGGGGGGGCCCCCATGGGATATTGTGTACAGTACGGCCCTGTGTTTTAAGAAGGACATAGTCACCTCTATACAGATCACTATGGGGGCCACCAGGATATTGTGACATATTGGCCCTGTGTATAAAAAAGGGCATATCACCTCTATCAGATCATAGTGGGGGCCACAAAGGGATATTGTTTACATACTTTGGGCCCCGTGTATAAAAAGGAAATATAACCTTTTTACGATCATATGGGGGGCCACACAGGGTATTGTGAAAAGTCGGCCCCCGTGTTTAAAAAAAGGACATTACCTCTATCAATCTCTAGAGGGGCCACAATGGGGAAATTTTGGGCAGTACGACCCTGGTATAAGGGCAATCCCTCTATCAGATCCTAGTGGGGGCCACACATGGGGGATTTTGTACAGTACTGGCCCCCGTGTATAAGGACATAGTCACCTCGTACGTCCTAGTGGGGGCCACACAGGATATTTTTTACATATTGGCCCCTGTTAAAAGAAGGGCATAGTCCCTCTTTTGATCACTAGAGGGGCCCCCAATGGGGTATTGTAGACGTATTTGGGCCCTTGGTAAAGGTTAGTCACCTTATCAGACACAGGGGGCCACCATGGGATATTGTGTAAGTACTGGGGCCCCTTGTATAATGGATATAGTACCTCTATACAGTCATAGTGGGGGCCACACTGGATTTTTTCAGTATTTGGCCCTGTATATAAGGAGGGAAAAGTACCTCTATAAGATCATAGTGGGGGCCACACGGGAATTGTGTCATATGGCCCCCCTGTTAAAAGGACTATATCTATACAATCACTAGTGGGGCCACACATGGGATATTTTTGTACAGTACTGGCCCCGTGTATAAGGCATAGTCACCCTTCAGACATATGGGGCCCCACATGGAAATTGTGACAGTCTGGCCCCCCTTTTATAAGGCATAGTCACCTCTATACAGATCACTATGGGGGCCACACATGGGAATTTTTACAGACTGGCCCCTTAAAAAAAAGGGAAAGTTCAACAGACACTAACCACACTTTATTGAAAAACAACCCTTATAAACAAAACCCCCAAAACAAACAATGGGGGCCCCGGGTATTGTGTACAGGGCCCCGGTTAAGGACATATACCTCATAAAGATCCTAGGGGGGCCACACTGGATAGTGGGACAGATGGGCCCCCCTTTTTATAAAAAACATTTCACCTCTTCAGTCACTAGTGGGCCACCAGGGGAAATTTGGACAGACTGGCCCCCGTTTTAAAAAGGACATATCACCTCTAACAACCTAGGGGGGCCACACATGGGGTTTGTTTTCAGTACTCCCCCTTAAAGGACATATCACCTCTATAAGATCACTGGGGGGCCACACAGGAATTGTGTACAGTACTCCCTGTGATAAGGACAAAGTCACCTCTATACAGATCACAGGGGGGGCCAACATGGGTATTGTGTACAGTACTGGCCCTGTTTTAAGGGCATAGTCCCTCTTAAACAGATCACTAGTGGGGGGCCCCAGGTATTTTTTCTACGGGGCCCGTGGGGAAAAGGGCATACCCCTCTAAACAGATCAAGGGGGCCACAAGGGTATTGTGTACAGTAGCCCTGTGTAAAAGACTACACCTCTATACAGATCACTATGGGGGCCACACATGGATATTGTGTACGTATGGCCCCTGTGTATAAAAACAAGTCACCTCTTACAGATCACTAGGGGGCCACACATGGAAAATTTTTGTACATTTTGCCCTGGTATAGAAGGGCAAGCCCCCCCATACGATACTAGGGGGGCCACACAAAAGGGAAATTGGACAATGGCCCCCGTGTTAAGGACATGCACCCCTTTCAGATCCTAGTGGGGCCACACATGGGATATTGGTCATATTGGGCCCCCTGTGTATAAAAAGGGCATAGTCACCTCTTAAAGATCCTATGGGGGGCCCCACATGGGATATTTGTACAGTACTGGCCCCCCCTGTGAAAGAAGGAAAATCACCTATCAGAACTAGTGGGGGCCACACCGGTTTTTGTGTACTATGGCCCTGTAATAAAAGGACTAGTCACCTCTTTAAGGGTCACAGGGGCCACACATGGATATTGTGTACAGTACTGCCCCGTTTTTAAGACATAGTCACCTTTAAGGATCATAGGGGGCCACACATTGGGGTTTGTTTTACAGTACTGACCCTGTGTAAAAGGACATAGTCACCTCTTACAGATCAACTAGGGGGGCCACACATGGGGAAAATTTTGGGACATATGGCCCTGTGTATAAAGGACAAGCACCTCTATACGCACTAGTGGGGCCAACATGGGGTATGTTACAGTACGGCCCCCGTGTATAAGGGACATATCACCTTTACAATCACTAGTGGGGGGACCAGGGGATTGTGTAAAGTAAATGGGCCCCTGTGTATAAGGACATAGCCCCCTCTAACAATCATAGGTGGGGGGCCCACATATATTGTGTACATACTGGCCCCGTGTATAAGAAGGACATAGCCCCCTCTTACAGATCACTATGGGGGGCCCCCAAAGGATATTGTGTACGAAATGGCCGTTATAAAAGGGGGCATAGTACCCTATACGGGTCACTAGGGGGCCCCACATGGATATTGTGTACATTCCCGTTATAAAAACATATCCCTCTTACGATCACTGGGGGCCACACTTGGGGTATTGTTTTACAGTACTGGGCCCTGTGTATAAGGACATAGTCACCCCTTACAGACACTATGGGGCCACACATGGGGAATTGTGTACATATGGCCCTTTATAAGGGACATAGCCCCCTCTATACAGATCATAGTGGGGGCCCCACATGGGAGATTGTGTTCAGTACTGGGCCCCGTTTTAAGGAGGACAACCCTCTATACGATCCTAGGGGGCCACACATGGATATTGTGTACAGTCTGCCCGTTATAAGGACAAGTCCCTCTTCGATCACAAAGGGGGGCCACACATGGGGTATTGTGTACAGTACCCCTGTGTATAAAGGCAAGTCACCCCTAACAATCACTAGGGGGGGCCACACATGGATATTGTGTACAGATTGGCCCTTGTATAAGAAGGGGATAGTCAACCCCTTATACAGATCACTAGTGGGGCCAAACATGGGATTTTTTACTTATGGCCCTGTTAAAAAGAAGGACATAGTCACCCATACAGTCACTAGTGGGGGCCACACATGGAAAATTTTTCATACTGGCCCTTGTTAAAGGACAAGTCCCTCATCAGATCACTTGTGGGGGCCACACTGGGATATTTGGACAGTATTTGGCCCCTGTTATAAGGGACAATCACCTCTATACAGATCACTAGTGGGGGCCACAATGGGATATTGTGTACAGTATGGCCCCTTTTATAAGGACATAGTTTACCCCTTTTACAGACATAGGGGGGCCACACAGGGAAATTTTTGGTACAGTAGGCCCTGATAAAAAGGGGACATAGTACCTTATACGATCACTAGAGGGTCACACAAAGGGATATTGTGTACAGATTGCCCCCCGTTTAAAAAGGAAAATAGTCCCCCCTTACAGACACTATGGGGGCCCCAACATGGGTTTTGTACAATTGGCCCCTGGTATAAGAAGGGCAAGTCACCTCTATACAGATCACAAGTGGGGGCCACACATGGGATATTGTGAACTGTGATAATCAGGGGACCTTTCTGCCACAAATATTGGCACCAATGACCGTTAGACCTTGGCGAGTTCTACTGCCTAAATTTCTCATATTTTAATACATTCTGTAAATTTTTTATGGCCCCTGTGTACAGTGCGTACTTCTAAGCGCCAGGGGGTGGCCCCATTAACGGACATTATCCCTGGCGCTCTCTATGAGAGCTATGATTACAGTAGTTACAGTCTGTACTTTGGGGCGTATTGCAGCGAGTTCACTGGGGAACCCGTCTTACAAAAAATAATTGTGGAGAACCCTTTAAATATATCTTTTTAGCTATTTAAGCACCAAAAAATGTATTTGAAAAAAAAAAGTAAATGAGAACAATGCTTGCGACTTAAAGGGGTTTTGCCACAATCTCATTTTACCCCCTGCATCCGCTCTTCAGCTCTGTGGGGGCCCAAAAGGGGGTGTGTATTTGTTTGAATTGCATACATGTACCCAAGGATGACTCACCCGGCCTTTCCTCTCTTGTACAAGAAAGGTCTGTTTATTAAAGCATTTTGAGTCTGAGAAATAAAATTTTTTCCTCCAGGCACAAGGGCCTGGTTTAAATCCTGCAGGAAAAAAAACCTGTGCTTTTTTTTTTTCTTTAATGCACAAACTCATTTAGGTTTTTTTTTTTTTATTAATTTGCACTGTTTGACTAATTACAAGGGTACAGAGGATGGGGGTAAGGGGCAGCACCTTGGGGGGGTTTAACACTCAGTAGCTGCCTGAGGGGGAGAGATGTCTGAGCATGTGCGACCAGGACTGAGGAGCTCTCACCCTGGGCGATCCCCTTTGGGGACGAGCTCTAAAAAATGGATCAAAAGAGCAGCTAAAACAAAAACGGTGCGAAATTTTTAATAAAGGGGAAGGAAAATGTTTATTTTTTAGGTTGCAAGTTTTTCCCATAATTTTAAATTCATGG
>JAODAL010066063.1:0-17935 GCA_025379985.1 Phyllomedusa bahiana
TAAATAACATAATACCTGCTGCCTCATATGTCAACGGTGGAAATATGTTAAAAAGGAGCAAACTCAGGATTTAATTTCCTAAACGTAAGTTTAAAATTTTAAGTTGGCGGCACCTGAGCCTTTCAGTTTTGACAATTAGTGAAAACCTGGGTTAAAACCAGATAAAGGGGCACACAAAACAATATACAGTCCTCAAAGTAGCATCATGGCATCAGAATCAGGCACTACCGTATCAGCTATCTTAAGACATCATTGTCCCCTGATGATCCATTTGGTTAAACGCATTAGAACTTTTTTTGTGTTTTTCCTATTTGATTAGTTATAGGGTGAGCCACCGATAGGCATGGTCGTCCCTTTTGGGGCGGGTGCTCCTCCGCTAGTAGTGTAAGTTTAGTAGGTTCTTTTGCTGTTTTTTTATCTTGTGAGGATATCTAAAGAAGTATTTTTCCTAATACAGACATATGCTATACAGTCATTGCATGGTATCCTGTTTGGCTGTCTTTAGAACCGCGTATGCTATATAGTCATTGCATTGTATCCTGTTTGTCTGTCTTCAGAACCGTGAGTGTATCACTATAATCTATGTGATCAATGTGTATTTAAGCTTGCTGCTTTGAGGACTGTATATTGTTTTGTGTGCCCCCCTATGTGACTCCTAGATGTCTGCTATTTATTATTGGAATATTTATCTGTGTCATGTTGGGTATTATTTTTTTTCGGATTCAAACACTTTTATTGTAAAAATTCACAGGCAAAGCATACACTACATAGACTGTTAAGGCAAGTAGATATAAACAAGAAACATAAATTACGCGCAAGAAGACATGTTTAGCACGATCAAATGGGCAATCCTCGTTAAAGGAAAAACTCATGCCGTGAACATACAACAAGAACCTTTCAGGTTGAGGAGCGTTTGGTACACACGCATCGATGAACGCTGCATAGGCCCACGCGGTCTATGATAGTACAGCCATGTATATTAAATGAGTAACAGATATATAGAAATAACGCAACAACAGTTGAAAAAGAAAAAGAAACAATCGACTCGGTTTCGGCTCAGCACTGCTCCGTGTACTCTGTACCAATTACGAAAAGCGCCCAGGTGTTTAGACCCTAGAAGAAAAAACTCCTCCTCACAGGTAGGAGTTGTATAAATTGGAGTTACAAAAGGAGATCCACTCGCCCCATATGTGCAGGTATTTATCATACTGTGTGGGGGAGTCCGACCTAAACTCCTCCAACCTCTGCAACGTCTGGATTTCCCTAAACTAGTCCGTGATCGTCGGGCTACTTACAGAAAGCCAGAGCCTAGGGATCAGCAGTTTTGCTGCCAGCAGGAGGAAGGTGAGAAGGTGAGCCTTCAGGAGGTTAGTTGGCAGAGGGATGTCAAAGAGAAGAATGGTGGAGGGTCGGTTGTGCAATTTTATTCCTGTAATTCGAGAAATGACCTCTATCACCTTGATCCAGAAAGGCTGGAGAATGGGGCATCCCAACCAAATATGCGACATCGTACCTTTGTCCGACTTGCAATGCCAACAGGTGCTGGAGACACTCAGGTACAAAGCATTCAGCAGAGCCGGAACGCGGTACCACCTAGTCAATATTTTATAATTTAATTCTTGCGCTTTGGAGGATATGGATGATTTATGGGTTAAAAAGAAGGACTTACTCTAGTCTTCATCAGCTAAGTTCATGTGGAGTTCTCGCTCCCAGCTCTGCTGAAAGGACAATCTCCCCTCGGGTCGGGTTCTGAGTAATAGAGCATAGTTCCCAGACAAGGTACCTTTTGTCGTGCATTTCCCCAGACACCACTGCTCGAACATGGTGAGGGGTCTGTGCAGATCCAGCGTCCGCTTCCATTTCGAATAGAGGCTACATAGTTGGTAGTAATGAAATCTCGAGAAGTGAGTGGTCGCCACATCCCCTCTCAATTCCTCATATCCTTTTAGTGCGTTTGAAGAAAGCACTCTGTCAGAAATTGAGAGAGAGGCCATAGATCCCAGCAGACAAGTGAGCGCCGTCGAGAGGGTTTCAGGGTTTTATTGATATAATGCATATCAATAAAGTGTTTTATATTTTACTTGGAGGGAAACATTTTTTGTGTGAGTCGATTTAAGCTTCCTGGATTAGTTATTAGAAAATAATTTTTTGGTGAGCTAAAACCAAATAAAGGCTCAAGCTATGAAGAAAAGTTTTAGGTTGCAACCATTATCCTCACCCCACACAGTGACCAACACCTACTGACTGATCACAGAAATTCACTCCTCCCATCTCTCCACACAAAACTACACACATTAGGTATCCACACGACCGTAATAACCTGTAGAAGTAATCTAACAAGTTATTAAGTGTGAAATGTGAGTTGTGTAAAAAATAAATAAATAAATAAAAAATTCTGCAATTATTTATAAGTGAACGTAAACTATTCCCCCATAAAGTACAACTTGTCTCGAATAAAACGAAGCCTCAGACAACTGCGTCATTGACAAAATAAAAAAGTTACAACAGTTGAAACGTAAGGAGGCAAAAACTAAATGTTCTGGTCATTAACTACTTTTCAGGCGTTCGGCTTAAGGGGTTAAAAAAGGGGGTTATAAGAAGTAAAAAGCTATGGACTTGAATGTGCACATCCATATTATACCTCTACATGTCATTGAAAACCAGCATATGGCTGTCATACCTTCAGGCAGTCACTAAGAATACACAGCAATATTATCACTCAGCAATATTAATGCTAATTTCCGCTTTACTTTCCAGGGAGAGTCCAAGGTTATAAATATTTGTTCCCGAAGTTATCCTCATTTAGTTACATTACACTTAGTTGACTAAATCCATTTTTTTGCATACATAAATGCATGAAGCAAGTATTTTCTATATCTTGCTAGTATCTGTGGGAAGTTACCACTGCAGCAGTCACTGGAAATAGCACAAGAAAGGAAAAAATTCTAGAAAGAAAATGTTCAAAACTATTGTAATTCAATAGAGATGTACTGTAGATTTCCATGAATAAAGAACATCATCAACTCTATAGATGCATCACCAAGTCTTTTATGTAATAGGCAACAGCTTGCAGTGAGAAAAACTAGGAAAACCCCTTTACATTTCATTTTTGTGACTGGTAAATTGATGAAAGTCACTGAATTGGTAGCAATAGGTAACTGCTACTTTTTTTGTAATAAAGCCTTTATTAAATTACTCTATAAACAGTCAAGTCTTTTCAAATTCATGGCAGCAGTTTGACATGTCGAGTTCTCTTGGTGGAAGATCCCTTTCACCCCATGGAAGATAATCAGCCTGTATGGGTGTGCGTGATCTGCAAGGATGAATTCATACCCAAAACAGTGGAGAGTACCTTCCACATGGATGAGTGGGGCCAGAGAACGCCATTATACATTCCCCAGACTATAATGTTGTCCAGGTTGTGCTTTTCCAGCAATGGTTGCAGGGTGTTTGTTCTCCGTTTCTCACCTAACATGCCAATGTGTCCGGTGAAGCAGAAAACGGGACTCAGTGGAGAAGGTAACCTTTTGCCAATCGGCACAGGTCCTAATCCGATACGGCAAAACAGATTGAAGTCTTTTCTGCCAACGCAAGTTCATTAACAGAGATGCAGTGACCATCTATCTGTTTCAGGGTCCCAAACACAGTAATATTTTCTGAATTATTGCATAAGTCACATGTCTGTTGGCCCCCTGGTTCATTTTGGTAGTGAGCTGCTCCTCTGATCTGCCCTCCTACACCTCCGTAGCCAATGTTCAGACCTCACATTAATGGCACATAGCGCTCAGCAGCTTCCACATTGCTTATTTGCAGTGGTGCCATTACACTTTCACCACAGCAGCATGAAAACTGTTCAGAAACTGCACAAAAATACTGATAACCTTGCCTTGAAAGCCAATAATCATCTAATTTTGCAATTTTGCAGTTTGCACTTAGCTTTTTTTAAATGTCGCCATTGGTCGAATCCCAATACACTTTCACCACAGCGACATTTCACAAACCCTTGGCCCAAAAGCCAATACCTCTTTTCACCTCTGAGAAACGCCCTCTTGACCGCAATAAGGGAGATGTGCACAGACAGCCTATCACACACCTTATATACCCACCAAGCCAGCTCACCACACATGACTTCCTTCATGTACTATGCACTACCAACGACAAAAATGTAGCAAGTGGTGGACTGTGTATGATAACTGTATATTAGCCAAAAATGTTTGTGATCACATGTCTGTATACTGGGCCTGTTTTAACTGTAGTGGGTCTGGGAAAAATAAATTCCACCCAATCAATTTATTAATTTTGTTCCTCCAGGACGATAATCAAGTATATTATAAGACGAGGCCCTAACCAAGAAGGGCCCATGGATATAATGCAAGATAGAAACCGGTAATGAATAGGGTGACTCAGATGATTCAACTGTACAGGGTCTAAAAATTACTGACCGTAGCTGAATTTTTACACCAAACTCTAAATCTAAAATCTATATTTTATTACTTACCAATAAAAACATTCACAGTATAAAGCCAAAATTTAACTGCAGCAAAAACCACTGCCAAAATAATGATGAATCAACAAGAATATCTGTCCCTCATAAATGACCCTACACTATCCTGCAGACAGGCCGGGTAATAGTCCTGAAAAGGACGGCCCCACCTTTGGAGGCTCGCCCTACTAAATTAGCTAATATTTCCCTGACCTACTCCAAAGGTATCCACTGCCTAAACACATCTGTCAAAATGTTTGTGTATAAAGATACAGATAAACGGCAGCACACCTCATGGGTAACCTTCACATTAAAATAATACAGATTGACAATCACCATAAGGATTCATCATCGATCATCGATTTAACAAGGGGGTAAACATCACTGCCTATGGTTATCATCATTTATATATTCTTGAAATCCCCTGATGAACCCTGTTTTACCTATTGGGGGAAATGCGTCGGGATGAAAGGAGAGCGATGGAGGCTTAAATAAGGTCGTATATAAATGAGACAATTTTGTGTATTGTTGCCAGAATATCTCTCCTAGTCACTGTGGTCTGAATAATGATGTATATGTACTGATTCCATATTGACCCAGCACTCTGAGAAAAAGTGTTATACAGATTTTAGGAGTTAAATTGTATGACTCCTTATGGTGATTGTCAATCTGTATTATTTTATGTGAAGGTTATCCATGAGGTGTGCTACCGTTTATCTGTATCTTTATACACAAAAATTTTGACAGATGTGTTTAGGCAGTGGATACCTTTGGAACAGGTCAGGGAGATATCAGCTAATTTAATAGGGCAGGCCTCCAAAGGTGGGGCCGTCCTTTTCAGGACGATTACCCGGCCTGTCTACAGGATAGTGTAGGGTCATCTATGAGTAGTGGTTTGTGCTGCAGTAAATTTTTGGCTTTATACTGTGAATGTTTTTATTGGTAAGTAATAAAAGGTAGATTTTAGATTTAGAGTTTGGTGTATAATTTCAGTGATTTTCCTAATCTCCAGCTCTTGATAAGAGATTTGTATGTTCCTGTGAAGTCACTGACCATAGCTGACACAGTCAGTGAAGCAGGTTGCAAACTAGCAATTCCTTCTTCTTGCAATGAGAGGAAATAGTGATCAGATGTGACTGCGTCTATATCAACATGCCTTGTAATCATGTCAATTATCTACAGTTCCGGACATGTAACCTTTCTTGAATATTTTTATTTTGCTGGGGTCCACCAAAAGATGCACACTGGGAGAACTTTTTTATGAACAGTGGGCTATTACGTTTTCAGGACTGTCCGAGGATGAAATTAAAAAAATAAATACAAAAAAAGAAAAAAATTAAAGAAAAACAAGAAAAATTTCAGAATTACATGAATTAACTTGTCAGTGTCAAAGAGGTCTTTTCTTGGAAATGCTTAATGATAGTAAAGCATGGATGGAGGGGGTCGCAGGTCCACATAAGTATACATGGCACTATGCTGAAGATCTCATTTAGTAAAGCAAGAATAAATGCTAGTAGTTATAAAATACAGGTATACTGTTGAATATTCTGCTTAATGACACCAACGTATATAGTCTCCAGCAGCACAGTCTAATCAACTACTTATGGATGCAACACTTTCAGCCCCCCGAATCCAAAGCCAAAAATATCCAAACAAGAAATTTTAAGAAGACAGCATCCAGCAGGTTTCAAAAGTATAAAAAAGATTCTATTCCTTCATAATACCCAAAATAGCATGCAACATTTCAACCAAAAATTGGTCTTTGTCAAGCACTGTGTGAGGAAGCGGTCAGGGGCACATGAGTAGACACAGACAGAGTGAGGCCCTGACGCTGTTTCCAACCCACTGTCCCTGCCTTTCGGTGTGCCGGCTCCTTAACAGGTCAACCCCAACCGAAGACTGCGAGATACACTAAGTAGGTGAGTACACAAGACGCAGACAAAACAAACACTGAACACAATAATGGAAGGTCAAAATAGCCAGGTCAGCAACAGTTGGGAGAAGCAGTACAGAATCACCAAGCAGAGGAGTAGTCGGTAAGTATAGCCAAAGTCACAGGTAAGCAAGAAGAGTAACAGGCTAGCTAAAAGGAACAAAAGGTAACCAGTAAAGAAGGCAAGCAGGAATGGCACAGGAACCCTTTTATGACAGACCAGAGAACAAGGGACAGAGGTGATAGGTGGAAGCAACAAAAGACCAGGTTTGAATACAAGGCTGTCAATCAAAGAGACTTGCAAGAAAAGGTTAACTAGCCGAGTGCTGGAGGACACTGACTAAGAGCATTGGCCAGGAATCAATTAACAGGGTAGAGTTGCATGGAGCAGAGTAAGACAGTGTTCACACTGGTGAAAACAACTATGTTAAAACACTGGCTGAGATCGAGTTGTTTGTTGCAACCGCCGTGGCCGGCGACCAGAGCTCGAAGCTGGGGGTCTGTCAGGCACAATCATGACACAGTGCTACCAATTTTTGGTTGAAACATGGCATGCTATTTGGGGTGTTATGGAGGAATGAAATCTTTTTTATACTTTTTTGAAACCCGCTGGCGGCTGTCTTCTTAAAACTTTTTCCTTGCGTATTCTGTTTAATGCCACTTCTGGGAAATCCCGATGTATGAATTTTAACAGGGAGCTGGTATAGGTCTTAAAAAGTTATGTGCTTATAACGTTGTGTTACTGTGAGTTGCATCTGAAATAAAACCTTGGCATTACGCCTACACTATGGTCAAATAGCACCATTGGAAAAGTAACAATAAAGGGGATGTATCACTTCATCAGTTTGGCTGTTTTCTTGTTGCTTCAGTTTCTCAGTTCCTAAAATCCAGGGGCGTTTCTTCCCCTCCTAGCTGGGTGTTTCTTAACTGAAGGGGATGACATCATCTCCCCTTCACTGTTCATGCTCGCTCCCGAGTCAGTGTGCTCTCCTGCCCTCTTTGTCCACATGTCACTGTGTCGTTCCTCTTCCTATGCAGGCTTATTTTGTAAGAGCTGTATGTTTACATACCACAGGCCTGCATTCAATCTAGACAGTCCTCTATGAGCTCAGAGCACTGGTCGTTTCTCCTCTCACAGCTGGAGGTTTGATACAGTTGAATCCAGTCTACTATGAACTCATCCAGAGCAGCACAGATCTGTCTCCCTTCTATGTTTACACGCAGGAGCATTAGGCACAGAGCAAAATTCTGCTGTTTTCTGATTGTAGAAGCAGCTGCAATGTTACTGTGCAGCTGCTGGCTGTGCAGAGTGAAATGTTGCCGGCCCCTTATTGTGAGTGAGAGAGGCAGGAATGCGCGCTCCCGTGAATATGACTGGGGGCCAGATAGAATGTAAATTAGTAGAGCCGTCAGCCAATTAAATGAAAGAAGGTGGAATCCGACCGGCACTGGGGAACAGTGTTTACAGCAAGTGAAGATAAGGGGACAGTGAAAACAAGACAGTATTGCAAATGACATCCAATTGCAAAGTTGCTTGTTTTCACTGTCTCCTTATTCTGAAGACCATTTAATGTAATGATACAACCCCTTTAAGTATCCCTCCTCTGACCTTCAGCAAATTATTCTCTGTCTCTTTAAAAATACCCTTTTATTATTACATTTTCTCATTTATTAAAAAAAACATTAACTTTGTTCATAGCCTTTATAGCAGAACATAAAAACCTAGACTGTGCTAGTGGTGTTCATATATCACTGGATCCCTAAAACTATAGCAGCTGTGTATATATAATAATATTAGGAATATTAGGAGGTGCCCAGGCTCAGTAAAATAGATTGAACTAGACTGACGAAACAGTTTGCGGCCATAATAGTATATTTTTGCTCACGTTAAGGGCTCATGCAGACAACTGTACTTCAATTCCATTTTGTTGTGATCGGGATGCACAGAAACTTTCTATACCTTCAATATCATATGTATTCCATACAAATCCTCTGCTGTTGATTTTACCTATTTGGTATGTTTTATCAGTGCTGAATTTTTAAACTGTTTTCCCACACTAATTAATCTATTTTGTTTTCCTTATATATTAACCTTGTTGATTTGTATTATTTGATACTGTTCTTATATATTTTGAACTTATCAGTAGCCTTTAGTGACCCATGTGACTTGGTAACCTTTGACCCCACCCACTCCTGTTTTAATAATTTTACCTCCTTTCTTGCGTATATATGTTTACAATTGTATGTGTCTCTATTATGGCCTGAGTGAGGCACCTATTTAATGCCTATCCTAAAATTTATTCTATTTAACTGGATACAAGTCTCTGTCCTCCATTGAGCAGCACCCTAAATTTTCCTTGTTTTGTTCTGTCCTCTTAAAGAGGTTGTTCACTTTATAATGTCTTTATAATGTTTTTACTTACTATGCAATAGAGGGTGCTTGAGCTTCTCCGCTCCTTTCCCATAATGCCTTGTGATATGCATTTAATAGGAACCCATACAACTTTCTAATATACATGCATTAAAAATTGTGCTCTGCAGTTGGCCTCTATGTTGAAAAAATGTAATGGCTGCTATGGTGTAATTGTATGGCTAAGACAGTCATATGATCACCATAAAGAGATCATGTGACCCCTAGTATTCAGGTATCAGAAGTATATGGAGGAGCAGAACGTCTCCAGTATTACCACCTCCAGCAGTATCTTATCATGTGACCATCACACAGGTCATGTGACCCCTGGTATCCAGGTAACAGTAGAGTATGGAGGAACAAAACTTTTCCAACATTACCACCTCTAGCAGTATCTTATCGTGTGACCATCATACAGGTCATGTGACCCTGGTATCCAGGTAACAGTAGTGTATGAAGGAGCAGAACTTCTCCAGTATTACTACCTCCATCAGTGTCTTATCATGTGACCACCACACAGGTCATGTGACCCCTGGTATCCAGGTAACAGTAGATTATTGAGGAGCAGAACTTCTCCAGTATTACCACCTCCAGCAGCGTCTTATCATGTGACCACCACACAGGTCATGTGACCCCTGGTATCCAGGTAACAGTAGTGTATGGAGGAGCAGAACTTCTCCAGTATTACCACCTCCAGCAGCATCTTATCATGTGACCACCACACAGGTCATGTGACCCCTGGTATCCAGGTAACAGTAGTGTATGGAGGAACAGAGCTTTTCCAGTATTACCATCTCCAGCAGCGTCTTATCATGTGACCAACACACAGGTCATGTGACCCCCAGGGAACAGTAGTGTATGGAGGAGCAGAACTTCTCCAGTATTACTACCTCCAGCAGCATCTTATCATGTGACCACCACACAGGTCATGTGACCCTGGTATCCAGGTAACAGTAGTGTATGGAGGAGCAGAACTTCTCCAGTATTACCACCTCCAGCAGCGTCTTATCATGTGATCAGCATACAGGTCATGTGACCCTGGTATCCAGGTAACGGTAGTGTATGGAGGAGCAGAACTTCTCCAGTATTACCACCTCCAGCAGTGTCTTATCATGTGACCACCCCACAGGTCATGTGACCCCTGGTATCCAGGTAACAGTAGTGTATGGAGGAGCAGAACTTCTCCAGTATTACCACCTCCAGCAGTGTCTTATCATGTGACCACCACACAGGTCATGTGACCCTGGTATCCAGGTAACAGTAGTGTATGGAGGAGCAGAACTTCTCCAGTATTACTACCTCCAGCAGTGTCTTATCATGTGACCACCACACAGGTCATGTGACCCTGGTATCCAGGTAACAGTAGTGTATGGAGGAGCAGAACTTCTCCAGTATTACCACCTCCACAGTGTCTTATCATGTGACCACCACACAGGTCATGTAACCTTGGTATCTAGGTAACAGTAGTGTATGGAGGAGCAGAACTTCTCTAGTATTACTACCTCCAGCAGCGTCTTATCATGTGACCACCACACAGGTCATGTGACCCTGGTATCCAGGTAACAGTAGTGTATGGAGAAGCAGAACTTCTCCAGTATTACCACCTCCAGCAGCATCTTATCACGTCTGCCAGTGTCTGTGAGGAAGATACCACATATTCTTATCTCATCTTTCTGCATCTTTTCTTTTTTGCAAGACCAGCCCAAGGGAAACAGCAGCTGCTCAAGCTACTTTGCAGAGTCGTGAGTAGTGTTGAGCGATTTTTATCGACAAAGTTGAAATCGGCAAGGTTTTTATGGTGATCGAAATTTCCAGATCATGCGATAATTAAGGTTAAAATCTGAGCATCATCTATTAAAGATCGCGCTTTTTCGGCGCTTCCTGTAATTTTGGCGGCCAGCAAATCAGATTACAGAATAGAGCAGGGTGAGATGTGTGTGTGTGACGTCATGACTGGGATGTGTATGGTTGCGATTGGCTGGAAAAATCACATGACCTCGTTTTACATAGAACAGCGTTTCCTGTTTCAGCCTCAGTGTCTCTCAGCGTCTCATAGGGATAGGACCTGCGCTCTGCCTGTGGCCAAACAGCTCAGCGAAATTAGTCTATTTCTGCACAGAGAAACCTCTACTATTAGCTGTGATCCTTCCAATTTAGTTATATTAGAGATTTGAAGATTTTATGTAGTTAGCTAGAGAATTTTAAAGCAGCATCTACCGCTGTAAATTCATGGCGGGGGGAGCAGGGGGGTGCCCCGCGGGCGAACACAGACAAGCCTACTATAAAGAACACGGAAAAAATTCACCAAGACTTATTTTTAACATTGTAGTGGATTTCTTTTTTTAAAGTTTGTATTGAATTTTTCCTGGATTTGGGGAGCCTGAACTTTAGGTACACATCATTTCTAGTAACTGAGGTCTTTTTGTTAGGTCAAAACTCCACTTTTATATCAGTAACATTTCAGTATGTGTATTTTAATTTTACCCATACCCCTGTGTGTTGAATTCCCCTTGCAGTTAAATTACATCCACGATTTTGTAGTCAGCACAGGTTGTTTTTTCCCCAAAAAATACCGTGTATCCGAAAACATAACGTTACGTGTTTTTTGCTTTTCACACCCAGGTTTGTTCTTGCGCAGCACCAAGAAAATCTTAAAACAGAAATTTCTATATTCACCACAGGTGATGAAAGGTGAAAAAAAATCCCGTGTATCATACGAAACAAAACAGTTACGTGTTTTTTGACTTTGACCCACCCAGCTTGTTCATTGACGAAAGCATCCCATAAAATCTTAAAACACAATTCTATGTCACCCAGGTGAATTGAAGGTGCAAAAAAAAAGGTATTATATGAAAAAAAACCAGATCTGTTATTTATTTTGCGCACCCACTTTGTTCATTAAAAGCAGCATCCCGTAACTTTTAAAAACAGCTTTAAATAGCCCAAAGGGAATTTAAAGGTGCAAAAAATACCGTGTATTATACGAAAAATAACAATACGTGTTTTTTGATTTTTGCCTAGTCCAGATTTGTGATAGACCCTTTGCTTAAAAATTTTGAATCCAGCAATTTTGTTTTAGGGATTTAAATAGCTGTGATTTGCCCCTTTTTAATAAGAGACTTCCAAAATATTCGATACTCCCGTTACTGATCCCATAGAGGGGGTGAAGGAAGGCGGACAATCGGAAAAAAACCCCGGGCGGTGGGCAACGCCTTGCATTCCCCCCTTGCTTTAGCCCCAGCTTCTGGTGCAAAAAACAGGAGAAAGTACCTGTGTTTGAGGGTTGTGAGACATTGGGATCCTTTCCTGTTTTTTTCCGCAAATTTGTTGCGAGCGCTTATCATGGACGAGGGGAAAGACGAGGGGTAGTGTCAATACGGGCCCGCCACAAAAAGGGAGAGGGCGGTCGCGAAGTCCGTGATTGATTCCCCCACCCACGGTCAGCGAAAACCCCCGCTCCTCGCTTATCGCCGTCAAAAAGGTCCAGGACTCTCAAGTAGAGGCAAGAACCTTAAGTGGTTAACCCCCCCAAAAGTCTAGCCTGCAGCGAATGCATGAGTTGAAAGGGAGGGAACATTTGGGCCCAAAAAAGGCCGCCCCGCGCCGGGCCCCCAAACCACTGTCAAAACCTCTGTTTCCCCCTCCCCTTTCTCCGCCACCACCAAGCGTTTCTCACTGCCTATTCTCTCAAAATATTCAGGGATAGCCTCCCTTCAGCCCCACCTTTGCCGAGTACCACCGCACCCCCAGAGACCCTCCTCCCCTTTCTTCCCCCCATTTTTGAAAACCCCCGGCCCCGACAGCGGCCGTCTAGCAGCCCCCTTCGGGTCTTCCGGTTTGGGGAGCGAAGAAACACTTTAACCCAAACCTCCAAAGCCAAAACCCTGAATTGGGCATTGCCAGGCTTTTGGCCTTGGAAATGTTGCCTTTGTCTGGGGACACAGAGGGGTTCCCCAGTCATGGCCCTCCCCTGCTCCAATACAGATGCCGAGCAGGATTTCTTTCCCAGAAAAGCCGCCCCTGCCCTGGCCCCCCACTGTCATCTAAATTTCAAGGCGTTGCTGCATCTGTGCCCCGGAAAAGCCATTCACCCCCCCCACATGACTAGAAAGCAGGGCCAAGGCCGCTATATCTCGTGACAGCTCATGGGTGATGGGTGGATGTCTCTGGGGGTGACGGTGGTCTCAGGCTCGGCGCGCTCTTCAAAACGGGGATGGTGCAGGGCTTTTTCCCCCAAAAAGGCCCTTGGTGGCATCCGTGCCCAAAAACCCCCAGGCCAGTTGAAATTAATCTGCCTTGGAGCCCGTCCCACAAGGTAGGAGCTGTGGACGGCTCTCCGCAACGAGACCGAGGTGGCGGGTACAAGAACCTTGTCCAGGCAAGGGGGTGTGCGTAACGGGCGAAATCTGCTGGCCGCCCTTAAGATCGGTAGGGGGACAACCCCTTGCCTGGCACATGTCATAAACCCTTTGTCGCCAGAAATTTCAAAGAGCTCCCCGGGCGGGGATCCCTGTTTAAAAAGGGCTCGGGTTGAGTTGCATTCCGCCGTTCGCCCCCTGTTCGTTGCCCCTGGTGCGGCAGCGTCGCTGGCCCTTTCCCCGTCAACCGTTCCAAATTTTTTGAGTGGAAAACAGCTGGAATTTTCCACCCCCCCCAAGCCCCCAGCGATTGTGGAGCAGCGCAAAAGCCATTACGCAGTAACAAGTGACACATGGCCTGACAAGCAGGGGTGGGCCCTCGGGTGTTGAGCCACCGGAGTGGAGGCAGGTAAAAAGAGCTCTGCACCTCTTTTGCCTTTTTTGAAGAAGCCCCCAAAAAATGGTCAGTGCGGACGATCCCCTTTGCAGCATGCATTGTGGTATCTTAGTTCGGGAACGATCGTGGACCTTGAAACATCAGGTCCCGCCAGCGGGAGGAGGGAGGACAAGATGCAAACGGAGCCTTTCTCTCCGCAAACCCACAAGGCCCAATTTTTAAAATTTTTCGTCTTATTAGGGAGGGGTTCAGGGTCCAGAGCTAGTGCAAGGGGGCACCTCAGCTTCAGGGTGCATTTTTTGAGGCAAGTCAGGGCTGTGTTAAGCTGTGCCGGAGGGAAAGGGGGGAGGAGGAGGGGGGGAGGAGGTTATTCCTAGACACCGCGTCCCTGCCCTTTGGAAAGAGGTTGGCGTGAATTTGAGGGAGATGGGAAAAAAGGGGTTTGCTAGTGCCCCTCAACCCAGAGGCTTGGGAACTCAAGGCTCCATTTTTCACATGAGGCTTGGATGCTCCATTTCTCCCAAAAGATCCTCGCTTAAGGCCATCAAAATGAAACAACAGTTACTGGGTGGCCACCCTCCTGGATCCCCGGGACAAAACAAAACCAGCACTTTCCCTTCCCCCCCCCAAATGAGAGTAAAATGCAGAAATGGAGACCTTGCTGATTTCAATGGAGGGGCTCTGTTGCGTCTGCTTCACGTTCTCAAAAGTCACGGTGGAAAAACGCCAGCGACGTGACGCAGTAGAGTGCCAAGTGCCGTACGGCAGCAGCCGGCAGCGCGGCAAGGTGCAAAGCCCAATGGGGGGACCTTGGGGAATCTTTTTTTACCAACCCCCACCAACGCATCAAAAAAGGCCACAGATACAACCCCAGGACCAGCTTAAGATCATGGGGCACGACTATCGGTCTAACACCGAGTTTTTGTATGTTTTTTGGACCAAAAGATTCTGGGTATCCAAAAAGGCGAATGGGCCCGAGCTGGCTCGCCCGCCATAGGGGTTGTCCTGCCCACAGCCAGCTTTTATATCTGAGCGGTCCCCAAAACAGCCCGGGGAGTATTCAGACAAAGCATCCGGCTTTTCCCCAGTAATGTGGATTTTTTGATTTCATCAAGTGAAATCAGGCAGGATCTCTGTGATGTTGTGGCCCCAATTGCCCAGGTCACCCATTAGTTTCTGGCTACTTCACATTCCTCTCCAAAACAGAAAAGGTCCTCTTGAAAAACTTATTTTTTAAAATGATCATTTCTTACTGCAATTTTTTTCCAATTCCCAACAGTTCATTTTTGCTTTTTGCTGTGAGGGGGAAAAAAAGACCCCAGGTTTTATGACAAAACCGTATTCCATTTATCACTTATCTTTGAATTTTTACATTGTCAAAGGTTTTGGGGGTCATGTTGCCTCACAATTTTTAACAGTGGCTGAGAATCATATTTTAATTTTTTTGGGGGATGTTGCGGAGAGGCAGCAATAATCATGGTCCTTTTTGGAAAAGAAATGTGGGTTTAAGTGGCATTTCTCCCCCACAATTTTTAACATGGCTGAGAAGCATTTTTATTTAAATTTTTTGGGGCTGTGCTTTTTAAAAGCGCAAATACTAAGGTCCCATTTTTAAAAAATGTGTTTCTAATAGACATTTGTTTTCCAATTGTAAAAGTGGTCAGGGCGTTTTTTAATTTTTGGGGGGCATTTTGTGTGACATGCAGCTATAAAAAAGGGCCATTCTAAAAAAAAGTTGTTTTTAACAGACATTTGTTCTTCACAAATTGTCCAAGTGGCTCAAGGGGGATGCTTTGAAATTTTTGAGGCATTTTGCTGTGACTGCAGTTACTAAGATCCCATTCTAAAAAATTTGTTTCTAACAGACATTTGTTTTTCACAATGGTCAAGAGTGGCTCAAAGGGTGAGGTGCGTCAGAAACAGGAATAGGTAGGACAGTTTAATGGACACATATTGAAAAAAGACTTGTTTTTGCAAGATCTTTTAAAATAGCTATCAATCCCTTTATTTAGAAAAACCCTTTAATACAAAAAAAAAAGAGAAAAAAAAAATGGGGGGATTCCATCCCATTTTAACAAAGTGTTTTCTAGAATTAAAATACTAAAAAACTTGCATGTACAAAATGTGGTAAAAAATTCCTCTGAATTTTAAAGGGGGTTTTCAGGGAAAATTGACCCAAAGTGGTTTTTCAGAGGACAGGGTATGGGGCTGGACAGAGAACAAAGTACAAAACCATTTCCTCCAGCACGTTTTAGAAAATGAGAAAAAGAATGCAAGATAAAGGGCACCCGGGTGTAACGGGGCGTTAAAAACCCCCATATTTTTCCCAAATGAAACTCAATTGGTCCACCCTACGAAAGGGCAAGCGTACCCAGGTATTGACTTGTTATGAGGGGTGGGTTCTACACTTCCCCTTCCGCACTCGCTTCAGCACGAAGTTTTCGTTGCTGCTCATCAGGGGATTTTTCCTGCGTGTAATAGATGACGGACGCCAGCCTGGGCTCTCACCCCACCCCGAACTCCGACCCCGGGTCATGTTGTGGACAGGACAGGTATGTCAATGTCAGTTCAACTAAAATGGTGGTTGAAAACCCTTTTTCCGGGGACTTTGTAATCTGGGGTCAGACAGATTTAATGGTATACTGTGGCCCAGGGCAGGGACAGTATATGTCCAGTTCAAAAAAAAATGGTGGTTGAAAGATCCTTTTTCTGGCCTTTTTAAATGTGGGTCAAAGGTTTTAAAGGGGCATTCCGGTACGGGGCAGATATGTTGTGTCCAGTTCAACTAAAAAGGGGTTTAAAGACTCCTTTTTGGGCACTTTTTAAATCTGGGGGGCATGCAGGTTTGGGGGGCATGCTGCGTTCCGGACAGGGATTTCAATGTCCAGTTCAATAACATGATGGTTTAAATAATCTGCCCTTTTGGCACTTTTTTAATTTGTGGGGGATGAGGTTTAAGGGTCAGGCTGTGGTAAAGACAGGGATATGAAAGGGTCTGTGACTTTTTTTCTGTGCTTTTATAAACCCAAAGGTGTTGCCTAAAATGTAGCACGTATCCATTTGACTGTTTTGGATGTTTTAAATTTTAGCTTCTCCAGCCTTGTTTGGGTGTAAAATGAAGGTGTTGTTTCTCTCCCAAAACTTTAAGGTAAACGTCATAACGTGCCCCTATGAAAAACCTTTATATAGCGGACTATGACATCGTGATCTCGATAGCCAACGCAATCGCTCAACACTAGTCGTGAGTGTTACATGCACATCCCAACCGGGAGAGCAGTGCGAGTTTTCTACCTTTTCTCTCAAACGTCTTGAGGTCCCTGCACTATAGAGCGCCATCTTCTTTAATTTTCTATATAGGTCAACAAAGAAATTGTGTCAGGCTCCATTTTACTCTGTATGAGGGTATTCTCCTGTAGAAGCGTTATTTCTAGCAGAGAATATCTCCCTATATACAGCACTCAATGAAGCCTGTATAGCAGCACTTAAAGGCTGTATGGCTCTGTGCACACAGCTCCACCATGTGCACGAGCCCTAATAGATTCATAGCAAATTAATGGGTGCTCAGCAAACAAATCCTTTGGTTCGTATCTTCCGTTATTTCAGGCTATTGTAATGCACTGTGAAAATTGGAAGTTTTCTGATAGCTCATTACACAGGACATAGATTTTATAATAAACTAGGTAACAAGACGTGCACTGCAGTAACCTCTGACACATCTTGCTCTTGATTTATAGTCTTATCTCTAGTGCTGCGTTATTTGCACTTGTGTCCTTCCTCCATCTAACCCTGAAGGTGACTTTATGCTGTATCATTTGTTCTCAAGGTGCCCCTTGCTCCACTCTTGTCTGTAGAGGAAAGAGACACAACAGCACTTCATTTCTCTATTATTAATAAATGGCATCATCATAAACTGTTCCACCAGCAAAGAACTATAAGAGTAACATTTAAGGTGTCAAATTAAGTTCTAAATCATGCCTCACATCGATGGAGAACCTTGTAATATTCTAAGTTAAAGATTCTTAGTGTGATTTAGATCTTCCTCAAGAACCTGCTTTTAAAAACCCATAAAGGAAAAATTTTTTAAAATAAAGAGAACCTGTCGGGGTTTTTGGCCCTATCTGAGAGAGGATGTGGTAGGGGAGAGAAGCTGAGCTTGTGATATATGGATTATATGATAGAGAAGAGAAGTGAGCTCTGTGATATATAGAGTTTTTGAAGATGAGAGGAGCTGAGCTCTGTGATATTAGGGTTATATGATAATTAGAGAAATGAACTCTGTGATTATAGGGTTATATGATAGAGGAGAGAAGCTACTCGGATTTATTGGGGTTTTATGATAAGGGAAAAAGTGTTT
>JAODAL010066064.1:0-17935 GCA_025379985.1 Phyllomedusa bahiana
AAAACCTCTCCTATGTACATAGACACATACATAAATACATACAGGGTCACAGTACCTATGTGGCAGTTCAGCAGCAGGAGGAGGCTGGCTATGAGAAATCCTTTCACTTCATGTCTTATGTAAGGTCTGACCCTCCTGCAGCCGTGGTTGGAAGGAAGAGATGAAGGTGATGTTGGATGAAGCTGTGATCGACCACTTAGAGAGAAAAGAAACCGAGTTACTAACTGATACTTTTAGAGATGTGTCTATGTATAAATATATAAAATGCACAATTAGGACACGTCTAGGAAAAACATTGTAATGTTGCATGTAATATATTACTGTAGGATCGATGACATGCATCGTCGACATTGCAATCACACAAAAATCAAACCAAAGTATTGAATTTTTTGTGATTATCGCATACAGTCACGACTGCTGTATTCCAATGCTCACTGTAGTCTTGCACAAAATTGCAACAAAATACATAATGCTATATATGATTTCATCTTTGAATATCATGTAATATCACATACATTGTATACCTAAGGGTAAATGGATGAGATGGATTTTCTGCAGGTTCTGTTGCCGATTTTACTGCTGATTTTTCTACATTGACTCTAATGGGAGAATGCAAAATTTACAGAAAAGCTCTATTAACACAAAACACATCATCACACATCACACAATAAAACCCATACAAACATTGAACTAGTGGAACATTGAAAATACTGCGATGCTCTACACATGCATTAGATAATAGGATTGTAGTGCGCAGTTTGATCGAATTGCGTATGCCCACTTGCAAAGCCATGATATCAGGCAGATCCCTAACTCTAAGGCCGTGTTCACACGGCTTATTCACGACGGATTTGTGAGCCGGATTGCGCTCACAAATCCGTCGTGAATAAGGGGTGGGACGGGGCGGGGCCGGCGCGGCGGGGGCGCCGCTCCCTGGCCCCTTAGACAATGCATTGTTTACGGCGCGTACGCGCCGTAAATAATGTTCAGGTCCCTTTCTCACCCAGCGGCGGATTCGCCGAGCGGGAAGGAGCGACGGAATCCACTGTTCTCTATGAGAGCAGTGGATTACCGTAATGACAGGGACGGATTGGCGCCGTACTGCAGCGCAAATCCGGCGCGGAGTACGGCGCCAATCCGCGGAGAAATAAGCCGTGTGAACGAGGCCTAATGCTTCTCGCTGGGGTCAAAGCCTCCATACAGTGAGAGCACCCAGATCCATTCACACTGATTTTGAGGATCTCAAAGGCGTAACTTCAAGCTCTTGGACCCTAGGGCAAAAAGTGAAATGTGGCCCCCCAGTTACCGTCTGCTATTTACAAGACTGGTGTCTTATGTGGAAGAAGGGCTTATGGACCCTCTCAGGCTGCAGGGCCCAGTAGCAACTGCTACCGCTGCATCCCCTATAGCTACGCCCCTGGCGGATCTCATATAGCCATCTGGGAGGAGTGAATGGCTAAGATGGGGGCAGCCACTCCTCCAAATGCACAGCAAATTGTAGTGCCAAATTTGCCTTCCCCTATAAAAGTCACTGTAAAGAAATCTGCAGTATAATCCACCACAAATTCCACACACCAAAATTTACAGGAAAATCAGTCCTTTGTGCAATCAGCATAAGGGATTGTATAACATTGCATGTGTACAGTGGGTTAAAAAAAAGTCTTCCTACCCCTTGAACTGTTCCTCATTTGTAAATGTTAGAGCCACAAACTTAATTGTATTTTATTGATATTTATGTGATAGAAGAACATTAAGTAGCAAGTATTTGTGAAGCATAAAGAAAATGAAAAGGACTTGTGTTTTCCAAATTTTTGCAAATTAAAAAATAAAAATAAATAAATAAATTGAAAAGTGTGGTGTGTATATATATTCAGCCCAAAGTCAATACTTTGTAGGAGCACCTTTATCTGCAATGACAGCTGCAGTCTATTGCGGGACGTCTCTACCAACTTTGTACATCTACAGGAGAGGCTGGAATGAATATTTGTTCTTTCTTCTTTGCAGAATCACTCGAGCTCAGTCAGATTGGTTGGTGAATGTTTATGAGCAGAAATTTTCAAGTCCAGCCACAGATTCTCAATGGGATTGAGGTCTGGACTGTGACATGAATCTGCTTTGATGTAAACCATTCCATTGTAGCTGTAGTAGTCACTTCCCAAGGTCGTCTGTGACGTCACCATGCCCGCAACGCATTGTGGGCATGGTGACTGACAGTTGTCATGGCGACCAGTACACAGCAGCAATGCTTGTGTACTGACCTGCCTTCTAACAGCAATCTGATGATTGCTGTTAGAAATCCCCTATGGGAAATGGAAAGAAAGTGTAAAAAAGTAAAACACAAACACAAAAAATAAGATAAAAACTTGTACACCGCCCTTTTCCCCTTTGCCAAATGCCTCCAAAAAGATCCAAAAATAAATAAAGTATCCATATTTGGTATCGCCGCGTGCTCAACCAACCTGCTCTATAAATCTGTCATGTTAATTAACCCATACGGTGAACTGCGTAAAAAAAACAAAAAAAACACAGAATTAAGATTTTTGTTCATCCCGCAGCACATAAAATGGAATAAAAAGCGATCAAAAACTCCTATAAACGTCAAAGTTGTAACAATTAAAACGTCAGTTCATCCTGCAAAAAAAGTCCTTACACAGTTCTGTATACGGAAAAATAAAAAATGATGGCTCTCAGAAAATAGCGATGCATAAATATTCTTTTACACACTAAAACCCCTTTTTTTTTTAAAGTGCTTCAACATAACAAAACTATATAAACAGAATATCGCTGTAATCTTATCGACCCAAAGAGTAAAGCTAACTTTATTTACGGATACTGCACGGTGAGCGCTGTTAAAAATAAAAATAAAAAACACTGCTAGGATTGCAGTAGTTTCTTCACCCTGCCTTCCAAAAAATGGATTTAAAAGTGATCAAAAAGCCTTGTCCCCCCAAAAAATTATACTAATAAAAATGTCAACTCATCCCGCAAAAAACAGGCTCACTCTAGGTAGATATGCTGCCCCCTGTAGGTAGGTTTATAGCCCCCCCTGTAGATTGTAGGCCCCCTGTAATATCTCCCCCATAGATTGTAGGGCCCTCCTGCATTATCCTCTTATAGATAGGGCCAGTAATTAGCCCGGCAGGGCCAGTAATTAGGGCAGGCAGGGCCAATATATAGCCAGGCAGGGCCAGTATATAACCAGGCAGGCTGGGCCAGTATATAGCCAGGCAGGGTCAGTAATTAACTAGGCAGGACCAGTATATGGGCAGGCAGGGTCAGTATATGGGCAGGCAGGGCCAGTAATTAGCCAGGCAGGACCAGTGTATGGGCAGGCAGGGCCAGTATATAGCCAGGCAGGGCCAGTAATTAGGGCAGGCAGGGTCAGTATATAGCCAGGCAAGGCCAGTAATTAGGGCAGGCAGGGCCAGTAACTAGGGCAGGCACAGGCCAGTATATAGCCAGACAGGGCCAGTAATAACCAGGCAGACCCAGTATATGGGCAGGCAGGGCCACTTATAGGTAGGCAGGGGCAGTATATAGGCAGGCAGGGCCACTTATAGATAAGCAGGGGCAGTATATTGCAGGCAGGGCCACTTATAGGCAGGCATGGCCAGTATATAAGCAGGCAGGGACTATTATAGGTAGGCAGGGGCAGTATATAGGCAGGCAGGGCCACTTATAGGCAGGAAGGGGAAGTATATAGGCAGGAATGGCCACTTATAGGTAGGCAGGGGCCGTATATAGGCAGGCAGGGCCACTTATAGGTAGGCAGGGGCAGTATATAGATAGGCAGGGGCAGTATATAGGCAGGCAGGGGAAGTATATAGGCAGGCATGGCCACTTATAGGTAGGCAGGGGCAGTATATAGGCAGGCAGGGCCAGTATATAGGCAGGTAGGGGCAGTATATAGGCAGGCATGGTCACTTATAGGTAGGCAGGGCCAGTATATAAGCAGGCAGGGCTATTAGTTTAAAAATTAAAAATATAAACAATACTAACCTGATGTCTTTCCCTCCTCTTCTCTCTTCGTCCGGAGGCCACTTGCAGCAGAGTGCGGGCCCCAGAGCCAGCATCGCGCGCCTGCCCCGCGGCCTTCTGGGAGCTGAACGGCCAGGATCAGAAGATCCCCCGGCTGTTCTGCCTTGGCTGCTGCCTGCACCGCGCGGTGCAGGCTGCGGCCATGATGGCTGCTTGGCTGGGTCTGTGACCCAGCCGGGTGGTGAGGGGGGGACCAGCGCCACAGACTGACGCCGGTATTCGGGGCCCGCCAGGAGGGAAACACCAGCCCCCCCAGCGATGCTCCGAGACGGTGTTGCAGCCCGAAGCCCGGCTGCCCACCGGGCAGAGCCTGGCTGACGCTCCACCGGGCAGGGTAGGCGGCTGCCCGGGAGGACCCCCTGAGCCCGTGGGGCCCCTGGGCAACCGCCTACCTTGCCCAGTGGAAGAGACGTCCCTGCCGACACTTATGTGTGCAGCACTCTTCTATGCAAATTTGTATGATAAGACAGATTTATGTAGCTTTCATGTCAAAAAAGCAGTGCAATTGTGGCATCGCTGTTCATGCCATTTTCCATGGGGTGAGGCTAAGACAAAATTATTTCCTGCGTGGGAAGCTTTTTTGCCGCACGGCATTTTGTCTAACAAGGTGACACATTTATAAAGGGTCGTGCGACACTTTCATACATCTTGACGAATGATACACTTTCCTAACGAAACGCATGACTGTCTACTCTGGGACAATGTAAATACCTTTGGCCCATTGACCACAACACACATCAGTTTTGTAGTCACTGAGAGCTAACAGCGGACAGATATGATGCTGAAACACTAAGAGCCGAAAAAGTAAATGGACACAATCTGGGTATAAAGCAAGTGCTGGGCAGGAGCAAGACAGCACCAAATCCAGCAGCAGCACAACAAGTCCCAGAACGGCAGCTGCAGGACAGGGCGGACAATCCAGTGGTCAGCACCGGGTCATCACCCGAAATTTGGAAAGAGTGTAAAGAGCCCGGGTCACTAGCGAGCGCCGGCCAGTATTCCCGCAGTAGGACAACACTCACAGTCACAGGAGCAGCTCGCCGGGGCCTCTAACTGACAGCGGCGTGTGCACCCAAGGGATTCAAATAGCTCTCAGCTCTCTGATTGGCCAGAGGATGGGAGATCATCATTGGTCTGATGGAAAGCGAGTTCTGATTGGCTGATCAGCCGGTACATCGATGGACTGGACACCTGCAGGCATTGTATTGGGGTCAAGCAACATTTCCGACAGCCCCACCATGACCTCTAGCGAGCTGTAGGAGAGCAGCAACATAAATGCATAACCATGTACATTAGTTACAGTGGCCTCAGGATACAATATTCCTACCCTACCACGGTCTTTCCTGGGACATTGTATCTGGAAACCCTCCTCCCCATACACTGTCCCAGACACTGCTGATCTGGGGCTCATGTGATTGATGAAAGATCCAACCAATTAGAATGAACATGTTACTTGTAAAGCCCCTGTATGCAGTGATTGGCAGTGTATAGCACCTATGTACAGTACAGTGCGGTACTACATGTCTTGTACTGCTCTTACATGTATTAGAGAGGTGCAGGCAGTGATTGGTCTATAGCTCCTCTCTACAGTACAGTGCGGTACTACATGTCTTGTACTGCTCTTACATGTATTAGAGAGGTGCAGGCAGTGATTGGTCTATAGCCCGACTCTACAGTACAGTGCGGTACTCCATGTCCTGTACTGCTCTTACTTGTATTAGAGAGGTGCAGGCAGTGATTGACGGCCCTATAGCGCCTCTCTACAGTACAGTTGGGTATTACATGTCCTGTACTGCTCTTACATGTTTTTAGAGAGGTGCATGCAGTGATTGACGGTCTATATCACCTAAAAATAGTACAGGGAGATAAAACATGAACTGTACTGCTCTTACATCTATTAGTGAGGTGCATGTAGTGATTAGAGGTCTATAGCGTCTCTCTACAGTACAATGCGGTACTACATGTCCTGTACTGCTCTTACATGTATTAGTGAGGTGTATGCAGTGATTGGTGTTTTAGTAGCCTCTCATCAGTACAGCGCGGTACTACAAGTCCTGTTCTGCTCTTACATGTATTAGTGAGGTGCATGCAGTGATTGGCGGTCTAGTAGCACCTCTATACAGTACAGTACGAAACTACATGTCCTGTACGGGCTCTTACATGTTTTTAGTGAGGTGCATGCATGATTGGGCGGTCTTAGTAGCACCTCTATACGGGTACAGTACAGTACTACATGTCCTGTACTGCTCTTACATGTATTACTGCAGTGATTGGGGGGTCTAGTAGCACCTCTCTGCAGTACAGTGTGGTTACATTTACTACATTGTGGTGAGAAAACCTCTTGAAGTTACATAACAGTACAAATGGTAGGTGGTTGAGGCTGTGACTCTGTCTTTAGTAACAGGTCCACTTTATCACACATGGTCTGTGTTCTGTAGTATCTTATGGAGGCTCTTTTCAATCTGTATGTAAGTTGGTGGAGGACACCCTGTCGCATCATTGACCATTGACATGTAAAGTTATGGCCCTAAAGTGACTATGAGCAATGATGTGACTAATGAACTGGTGAGGACCAAAATGAGAAATAAATTTATATAATTTATACAAGGTGATTTTCTGGATTTTATTTTGGATATTCTATCTCTCAATGTTAAAATTAACCTACCCTTGAAATGATAGACTGTTCATGTCTTTGTCAGTGGACAAACTTACACAATCGGCAAGGGATCAAACAATTTCTTTCTTCACTGTGTGTATGCACAGTAGTACTGCACAGTAGAAGTGATCCAAGAAAAGGGCCCTGTCCCACTTCTATTCCAAGAGGGAAAATGTTTTAATTGGTGTTTAAACTAACTAAACCATTCTGCATTCAGCTTTTTGACAAGGTCCAGTCTGTATTTGATTATGTTTTGGAGGTATCTGAGGTACCCTGCTCCTTGACCTTCAGGGATCATCTATTCAAACAGAGAGACTTCACTCCCTTGCTGGTATTAGGGAGTGGTATTAATCCACAGGCAATGAATTGCGATCACACTTTTTGGGATCAAATGTTCTTCTGATTATCTAGTCCTAAGGTGCGTTTTTCTGAATTGATGTGAGCTTGGAGTTTCACTTTGACATGCTTGGGGGGTAACCTGACCCCTTAGTCCTGAGGGATATTTTACTTTTTTTAAGTGGAGTCGATCCTTAGTATACCTAGTGGTATCATGGATACCTAGAGCTGATGAAAATGCCTTTTCCATTTGCCTCTGCATCAGAAAGCATCCCTTTGCATTGGTAAGTCCTTACAGGGGGCTGTCAGCGAAAATATAGAGTTAAGTGTTTTCGCTATTATTCACTAAGTTTTAAATGTTCATATTTCTAAGACTTGGAAGGATAAAAAACAAACAATAAGAGGGTAGTTTTCCCCAAAATTCTCAGTAAATCAACACAATACAATTAGTACACTCTAACACGAAAACGGTCAAAAAGGACAAAAATTTTTTGGAAAACGTTTCTGCTACTGGGGAATATCTGAAAAAATTGGGGTTTCTTAGTGTCCATTTTGTTCAAAAACTGTAAAGCCCCACCCTACCGGAAAGGGTCCCCAAAATTTCAGGGGGGAACCTACACTACATGTACCTCCTTGGTGTCTGTTCAGACCCCCACATTTCGGGGTTGGGGTAATTCAAAAACGGCGTAATTTTGTCCGTAAGTACCCCCCCCAATTACCGGGTGTTCGGGATCGTGCGATCGGTGCAACCCATGCGGGGGGGAGGGAGGGGGGGGGGGGGCCCCGTAACATCCCATAGACAGCCCCTCAAAACTCCCCCCCACTACAAACGATCTATTTTTACAAGTAGAGAGAGGAGGGCTAATCCATATTCCATAAAAACTGGGTTTACCGAATTAATGGGCGCCCCTAATAACCCCTTTTGAAAAACCCCCTTTAGGGGTTCCAGCTTTTAAACCTTTATCAAATGAAAAAGCCGGGGGCAGAGGGGTGGGGGCCCCCCATAAAACCAGCTGTTTGGTTTTTTCGTCGATAAATCAAGACTAAATAAATTCCTTTGTTGGAAAATTATAAACCAAATTTTAAAAAGCGAAAAAAAAGAAAAACTAGACCTAAAAACCTTGTAAAGCTGCATTTAAGGCAAAAAAAATTTAGTTTTAAAATTTCCCAAACTAAAAAACCTTTTTAAATTAAGGCCAGAGATATTACTGTAACATTCCATCACTTATTTCCACAATCCATAAGGCCTCAAATTCCTCCAATTCTTAAAAGTGAAACCCCTTATTAACCCTTTTAAAGACACTAATTGTCTTTTGAGGTCAGCAAATACAGGTCTTCTGTCCGGAGCAATGCCAAAAGAAAGTCACTGAGTTAACAGCTCCGTTCCAAGCAGTATCTGTAAACGGCAGGGACGAAGAACCTCTGATCCTTGCATCTAACCCTTGATTGCCCTGGTCCGTGACCGCGGCTAATCAAAGGGATTTCCCCTTTTTCCCCGGGGCACCGGGGCTCCCATACCTTATAGGCATGGGTAATAACATACAGTCACCCCGAGACCTATAGTAGCCCCCAAAATGTCTTTAGGAAGCAAAGCCTCAGGGAAAACACTATGCGACACATAGGGGAAAATGTATAAGATTGGCGCGTCGGAGCCCCGTTTTTACGGGAATTTTTTGTGAAAACTGCGCCTCTTTATGTCCCGGCGCCCAGTCGCTCATAAAAATGTGGTGTAAAGTTCCCCGCGCCTCGCCACTGTTGAGGTGCAGGGGGGGACTTTTGGGGCAAAGGACTGCCCTCACCTTTACTGCATGGGCGTAAGATTACCCCCGAGAGGTCGCTCAATAGCGGTGAAAATTCCCCAGAAGGGGCGCCAACATGTATTACGATTCGAGACAGGCGAAAATCTGCGAAAAATCATTAAAAAATTTAGTGAAACAAAAAAAAAGTTTCTTTTAAATGAATGAAAAGAATAAAGTGAAAAAATCAAAATAGAATAAAATCCATTGTAATTATAAAAAAATTTGATCATTTAAAAATCAAAGCAAAATAAAATAAACTCCAAAGAAAGAAATAATAGCTAAAAGTCTTACAAAAAGGGGGAGAATTTAACTAATTTACATTCGTAACCAAAGCTGAGTTGTACAGATGTTCATTTTGGGCTATTGTTTTTTTTTAAAAAAATTAAAAATGTATTTGTTTTTTTCTTTCATTTTTATTCTATTTGTAGTCTGGCTGGGGCCCGTGGGTTCTCCAAACAGATTTCTATGTTCCCAGGGGTTAGTTTTTGGGCGTATTTACAACGAATTTTCGTCCCTAAATACATAACCAACTGAGCCTAAAATAATAACAAGTAGCTAAATGGCACCTATGGGGAAAACTGTAAATAATTTAAGGAAATTTGAAAGAAGGTAGGTTGACTGTTAAATGGGGCCCGGGTCTTAAAAAAAGGCTTCCCCCCACAAACATTAAAGGGATTGTCTCACCACACTGTTTCACACACCAGAAACTGCTTTCATTTATGCACCCCCTCTCTTCCCGTTCACTTTGTGTGATCAGCAATTTTGCTAAATTTCAAAGGTCTGTAATTACTTTTGCATTAAGCAGGGGTTTTTATTTAAAAAACAAGAAGCTTCAGGCTTCGGGAGTAAACTAAAAAATATTACTCTGCTTTTTTTTGTTAAATCAGTTTAACCACTCAAGTCTCAAGTGCTGACAGTTTCTGTGTGTGACCTGTATGATGACATCACCCCGGCTTCAGATAACAACAAACAGAAAAGCAAAGCGGGTTTGGAAAACCTAAAAGAAAGCTGATGCACTCAGAGTTTGATAAAATAAACTTCTTTTCCTCAAAAAAAAAAATAAACAAAGCCATTTTTTTTTAAAAAAATTTTCTTAAATTTACTGTTCCCTACAGGTTAAAAAACTAATCTTTGTAGTAAAAACAACCCCTTTTAAATTTGGATAAGGTTTTCCCCGGTTTCCCCCCGGGAAATTTTGGGTTCCAGTAAGCTGTACCCCCCTTTCTCTCTCACCATTATGTTATGCGGCCTTGGGCCAAAAAAAAATTTACAAACCCCACCTACCCACATCATAAATTTGTTTAAGAGGGGAAGAGGTAGTGAGGGGGCTGACAAAAGAGGTTTAATTTTTGTGTGGCATTTTTTTTGGCTAGATGAACCATTATAGGGGTCGGGGCCCAATGGAAAAAAAAAAAAGGGGAAAGAAAACCCCCAATTTTTCATTCAGAGGGAGGGTTTCCCAAAAATTTTGTCACAAGATCTAACTGCCCCTAAAATTCATCTGCAAAGTCCCTGTGTCCCGATTTAAAATTTTCCCAACTAAATTGTATAGAATAAAAATTTGTAGTGTAATGGTTTATAAAAAAGGGAGAAAAAAGGGCAGCATTGGGTTCCCACCATGTGATGTGAAATGTGGTCATATTTTAATAAAGGGGCGTCGTTTAGGCTTTTTTATTGGGGGCCCTCGGGCCCCGAATAAAAACCCCCCCGGGGCCCCCATTTTCCCCGGGCCCCTGCCGTGGGGGTTTGGGGCACGATGGGCCCCTTTAGGGTGCATGTGCGTCCACTGGACGCACATGCAGCCCGCGGGTTCTGCGGAGGGAAAAGAGCGACGCTCCCTGCTTTCCCCCAAAACAGTGTCCGGACCACCTGGGTCCGAACTGCGGGGGGCCGCCCCGGGGCCCCACCAGCGCTGAGGACCCCCCCCGCGGCCCCGGGGGCGGGCCTCAGCCGGGAGCGTCGCGAGATGTGAAAGTCATCGGGGACGCTGCCTTTTCCTCGGGCGCACAGCCCTCTTTGGCCGTGCGCCCGAGGAGCTGCCGGAGGACGGGGCCCGCCGGGGGGGTTTAAAGGGGAGTATTTAATTTTGTTTTTTTTAAAGCGTTTAACCTGCCCCAGTGCCCCATATACTGCCTGTGCCCCCATAATGCCTGCCTGTGGCCCCCATATCCCCCGTCTGGGGGCCCCCCCCAAATACTACCTGTGCCCCTTAATGGGCCTTTTCCCGGGCCCCCCTAAACCCTGCCAGTGGCCCCGTTATTACTGCCTGTGGCCCCCCTATCCCTGCCTGTGGCCCCCATAAAACTGCCGGGGGCCCCTATAATGCCTGCCTGTGCCCCCAATAACCCTGCCTGTGGCCCCCATATTACTGCCTTTTGGGGCCCCCCTATCCCCGCCTGTGGCCCCCATATTACTGCCTGTGGGCCCCCCTAAACTGCCTGTGGGGCCCCCAAAACCCTGCTTTGGCCCCCATAAAACTGCCAGTGGCCCCCCTATACTTTCCAGTGCCCCTAAAATGGGCCCCTGTGGCCCCATATCCCCGCCTGTGGGCCCCCAAATTTCTGCCCGTGGGGCCCCCCTATACTGCCTGTTTTTCCCCCCTATCCCCGCCTGGCCCCTATAAAAGCCTGCCTGTGGCCCCCCCTATGCACCTTGCCCCCCATATACTGCTTTTGGCCCCCATATCCTGCCGTGGCCCCCATATCCCTGCCCGGGCCCCATATGCTGCCTGTGCCCCCCATAAAAGCCTGACTTTGCCCCCCATATTTTTGCCTGTGGGCCCCCCCTATCCCGCCCGTGGCCCCCCCTATGCTTCCTGGGCCCCCATATACTGCCTCAATCCCCTATATTCTGCCTCAGTTTCCCCTATATACCTTCTTGTGGCCCCCCCTTTTATACTGCCTCAGTGCCCCCATATAAATCCATGTGGCCCCCCTATACTTCCTCAGTGCCCCATAAACTTCCTGTGCCCCCCCATATACTGCCTGGGGGCCCCTAAAAAACCCGCCTGTGGCCCCCATATCCCCGCCTGGGCCCCCTATACCTCCTGTGGCCCCATTACTGCTTCAAATGCCCCCATAAAACCTTTAAAGAGGGGGCTTCCCATACCCATAATTAAGGAGTTTCTGGAAATGTGAGGGTTCTAAAATATTTGTTCCAAATCCCCAGGGACCCAGTATTGGCCGGGGGCAATAGCATGAAGGTGAAACCCGGGTGGGGAAGAAAAGGGGAAAGGGGAACGACGCTGATCAGAAAAGACGTCTCCTGTTTAGTCACTAAATGTAACTGCAGTGGGAATTTACTTATTTTGTCCCGCAGAGCGCTACATACAACTAGTACCAAACCCCTAATGGGGGCCCCCGTATGGGGGTGGTAAATGGGAATCAGGCCTGTGTACAGCTGGGAGTCCATTTGGGGCTGGCAGGGGTTATTTGTTCCCCTTTTTGTAAGGGAATAGTTTGGGTCTTGGTTTTTTAAAGGGGTGTTTTAGTCCAATCACGTGTCGGTAGATTTGCTCCCTGTATTCCCGGGGTATGTTTTTGGGGGACTGTTTAAAGGGGGATTTTTCATATTTAAGGGGGAGGGAAATTCGAAAAAGGGGAAAATTTGTCTTGGTGATTTTTACTGTACAGGTTGACTGCTGAGGAATGGATGGGATCTGTGTGGGGATGTGGCAGAAAATTAGTGACAGGAACAACAAGGTTTTTCCTGTAAAAAAACATCCCCCATTCACAATGAGCGTGAAAAATGTGTGTGAACCAGCCCTACCAAAAAACACAAAGGGCCCGAGCCCCGGATGTTTTAGGACCCTAGCAATGCCCCTGGGTTAATAAAAAATAATAATCTTTATTTATAAAAGCGCCAACATATTCCGCAGCATTTTAAACAATATAGAGGGAATAACACAGACAAACCACACATTACATTATAAAAAAAGCTACTGACAAATGAGACACAAGTGGGGAGGGCCCTGCTCGCAAGAGCTTACAATCTATTAGGGGTATAGGTGAAAAAAAAGGGTGACAAAGTGCTTGATTACAATGTCCAGCCATGTTACATAGATATAGGGTAGTATACATGAAAAAGTGGATGAACCTGCCATCCCAACCATACATCTATATACAGATAAGTGCCTGTGGGTGCCAAAGTGCAGGAAGTGACAAATCTATGACAGAATTTGGGGGGTTGACAATTAGGGATCTTGATAGGCTTGTCTAAGAAGATGGGTTTTCAAGAGCACTTAAAACTGTGGGGGTTTGTGAGTGTGCCTAATCACATGGGGTAACATTTCCAGAAACTGGTGCAATACGTGCAAAAATCTTGGAACGGGCATGGGAGGTTCGGATGAGTGAGGTGTGTAATCTTAGATCAGTAGCAGAGCGGAGAGAGCGGGTAGGGTGGTAGACAGAGATGAGGGAGGAGATGTAGGGGGGTGCAGCACTGTTGAGAGCCTTATGTGTGAGAGGGATAAGTTTATATTTATTCTGTACTGATGGCAGCCAGTGCAAAAGACTGAAAACATGGTAGGGGCCCATCCAGTATAGCGTCTGGAAAGAAGAACAACCTGGTTTGCTGCATTCAAGACAGATTGGAGAGGGGAGATTTTTACGAGAGGAAGACCAACAAGTAGGGATTACAGTAGTCAGACGAGATGAATAAAGAGCAGTAATGAGAGTTGAGTTGTTTCCACAGTGAGAAATGGACGGATTCTGGAGATGTTTTTGGGAGGTGCAGGTGAAAAGGAGATTGGATATAGGGGGAAGGTCAGATCAGAATCTAATAAAAACCCCCAGACAGGGCCTGCTGCCTAGGAGTTATGGTGGTGCCACACACGGAGAGAGAAATAGCAGGGTGAGGTGGGTTAGTAGATGGTGGTATGACTAGAAGTTCAGTTTTAGTGAGGTTTAGTTTGGAGATTAGAGAGGGGACATGATGTCAGAGACAGCGGACAGACAGTCACTGGTTTTTTTGGTAGCAGGCAGGAGTGATGTCTCGGGAGGAAGGTTATAGTTGAGTGTCATCAGCGTAGAGTTTGGTACTGAAGCCAATCTCTATGGTTTGTCCAATGGGGCTGTGTAGAGTGAAAAAGGAGGGGACCAAGAACGGATCCCTGAGGAAACCCCCGACAGCAAGAGGAAAAGGAGGAGGTAAAACCCGAAAATGAACACTGAAGGAGCGGTTCAAGAGGTAGGAAGAGAACCAAGAGAGGGCGGGGGACCTGGATACCGATGGCGCGGAGCATGTTGAGGAGGAGGGGGGTGATCAAAAATGTCAAATGCTGCAGAGAGATCCAGGAGAAGCAAAATGAGTATTACCCTGCGATTTTGCTGTCAGGAGATCATTGAAACTTTAGAAAGAGCAGTTTTCTGTGGAGTTAGGGGGGCCGGAAAACCCGGATTGCAGGGTTCTAGAAAGAATTTTAGCAGAGAGATAGCGATCAGGCGAGAGTAACCAACGTTCCAGGGAGTTTGGAGATGAAGGGCAGGTTAGAAAACTGGTCGGTAGTTGGCGGCGCGGGAGGGGTCCAGAGAGGGCTTTTTAAAGTAAGGGAGTTATAACAGCGAGTATAAAGGAAGATGGACAGATCACATTTGAGATAGAGAGTTTACAGATTGTAGTGAGGTGAGAAAAGGACAGCTGGAGAAATGGACTGGACAAGGTGGGATGGGAATGCGGCCCACTAGAGCATGGGGTGGGGCGGCAACAGGAGAAGCCGGACATTTTCTTCTTCTGAGTCGGGTCAAGGGCTGAGAGCAGATTAGAGGATGGGGCGGGGAGGGACAGGATGGGTTTTAAATTTGGGGATTGTGATGTGATGTTTTGCCGGATGCTGTCAATTTTGTCTTGAAGTGAGTGGCCAGGTCTTCAGCACAGAGGTCAGTGAACGGGGCCTGACTTTGGGGCCCAAGGAGGGAGTGGAAGGTGCGAACAGACGTTTTGGTTGTTGTGTAATGTGGAGATGAGGGAGGTGAAATATTTTTGTTTGGCACAGTGAAGGGCAGTGTGGTAGGTCCTGAGCATGAATTTGTAATGGAGAAAGTCTGCAAGTAGCTTTGACTTTCTCCACAGACGCTCAGCGCACCTGGAACAGCGCTTCAGATGGTGAATCTGAGGCGTGTTCCAAGGCTGCGGGCGTCTGACTCTTGTGGTTTCGGGTGTGTGAGTGTGCCAATATGTCCAGGGTGGGTAGTGAGAGTTTCATTGTAGTGTTTAACAGCCAGGTCAGGACAGGAGACAGAGGAGATTGGGGGCAATGAGGACTGTATGGTGTCTGTGAGCTCCTGAGTGCTGATAGAGCGGATATTTTGGAATGGGCGACGGGTAGGTGTGTTCAAGAAGCTGAAAGTTGTTGATAGTAAAAGAAAATAAGGTTATGATCCGAGAGTTCATAAGGAGAGTTGGTAAGATTAGAAATTGAGCAGAGGCGACAGAAGACCAATCAAGAGAGTTTCCCATCTTTTGAGTTGGAGAGTCAGGAAAATGCGAGAGGCCAAGAGAAGAGGGTTTTGTGAAAGAAACTGAGAGGCAGAAAGGGGACATAGGGTAGTCAATTGGGAGTTGAAATCGCCCTGATAGTGTGGGTATTTCAGTCGAGAGGAAATGAGGAAGCCAGCAGCAAAATGATCCAGAAACTGGGGGGGGTGAGCCGGGGGTGTGTAGACAACTGCGACTCTGATGGAAAATGGCCGAAAGAGTCTGAGGGTGTGGACCTCAAAGGAGGGGGAAAATGAGTGAGGTACAGGGGAATGACCTGGTAGGTGCAAAAGTGGGGCGAGAAGTATGCCAACTCCTCCACCCGGGCCCGTCAGGTCTGGGGGTGTGGGTGAAGTGTAGGCCGCCATATGTGAAGGCAGCAAGGGATTTCGGTGTCTGATTGCTGGAGCCAAGTTCTGTGAGAGGCTAGGAGATTGAGGGAGTTAGAAAGGAACAGGTCATGGACAGCAGTGATTTATTACAGAACGGATCGGGCGTTCCCCAAAGCACATTTTAAATGGGAGAGGAAAAGACGTACAACAAATCTTACGCAGGTTAGCCCGGGTTTCTGTGGAAAAGAGGTGGGATGAGCAGTAAAGGAAGGTGACCGGGGGTTTGGGGGAGATGTCCCCCTGCAGCAAGAAGCAGGAGAATGAAAAGTGATTGCAGATGGTTCACTGATGAATATGAGCGATGTTTGTGCAGCACCCTGCAAGAGGATGGTTTGGGGTAGGTAAAGTAAGTAAGTAATGCATGAGATGCGTGCATGGTAGAGGGAAGGAGAGACGGTATTATTTGTTTCTTGCTTAGTGGTATTATTGGTATACTGTTTTAGTCAGTAACAACATGGTAATAATATTTGCTCCTCGAATAGTGCTATCATGTAGCAACTGTATGACTATTTTAGGTTTTGTACATAAAAATTGTCTTCTATATTATTTTATATAATACTTCTTATCTACTCTAGTAAAGCTATACATAGTTTTCATAGTTAGCACGGTTGAAAAAGACCGTTTTCCATCAAGTTCAACCAGAAGGGTGGGGAAAATGTGGGGTGAAGGGAAGGAGACAAAGAGTTTAAGCCCCCGTCCCCCACTGGTGAAAAGCCCCTGAAACCCACAAGGAAAAAAACCCCAAACTGCCCCAGGGGGGCCCCCCATCTCTGACCCCAGACCCCACCAGCCAGGCCCCCGAAATTTTTAAAGGCTTGTAAGCATCAATATTCTTTGTTCCAGGTAGGGATCTAAGCCTTTTCTTGAAACTTCCCCAAATGTTTTCCCGCTGTGAAACCCCTCCTCAGGGGGCCCATTCCACAATTTACCCGTTTCCCACAGTGAAGAACGCTTTTTTCTCCCCTTTGGGGATTGGAAACCTTTTTTCTCTCCACTGAAGGGGGAAAGTCCCCTTTCTTTTGAGGGGGTTTTAAAAAAATAATTTTTTTTTTTCCCCTACTTTTTTTAGGGATCATTTATAAAAAACCCATATAAATTAATCTTTTCCCCCCAAGCCCTTTTTTTCTCAAGAAAATAAATAAGTTAAAATTTAAATTTTCCCTCCCTCAAATAAGATGCTCCCATTCCCCTTTTTAAGTTTTTTTGCTCATCTTTGGGACTCATGCTTTGGGACAGAGGTAGAATTACATCCTTTCCCGCGAGTCCAGGGGCGTCAAATAGGTGGTTTTATCCGGGTCGTGCCCCGGATGATAAACCTGCTGCCTCAATTTTCAGTCCCTTTGGGGGCCGCCCCGATCACCTCGTAAACGCGGCCGCCAGCACTACTATTTCAAAAAACCCCCAATCCAGTCCCCCAACATCCTTTCCCCTTTTGGCTTGTGGAGCAGTGGGAGCGCGGCACCCGCGCAAAGTTTGATGCGGGGGCCGGCTACCCACTGGTTGCTGTCTGCGGGCCCCCCGGGGGCTCACAACTGCCTCTGGGTGCCGCGCGGGCCGGGGGTTTGCAGGGGTTCCTTTTAAAACGTGGCGCGGGCGCCATGCAAATACTAAATGTGTCCTGTGGTTCCGCGCGGCTCACCACCTGTCTCCAAACCGGGTGCCGGCCGGGGTTCCCCCTGGGGTTGCTGCGCACTCACTGCCAAAGGGCAGAGGGGGGAAAAAGGGGGGGGCATTTAAAAAATTTCCTACTTTCCCCTCCTCCCTTTTAATAAGGCCAGGGGCGCAGGCGCCCGCATGCCCCCCCTCCTATCAGTGACTCCCCCCGCAGAGCAGCCGGCCGGGCCCTATTAAAATTATAGTAGGGCTCGGGGGTGGGCCCGGCTATGCCATAATGAAAAAAAAAACTAAGTCTTTGGGGGGGAAAATAATTTAACTGCAGAATAATTGTCAACCTTGTGGGGCAACCTGGCCCACAGAGCTGACGTCTACAGTTTTTTATTTGGAACAGCTTTATGGGCAAATATACAATGCTGACACATAGTAGCTGATCCCCTAAAAACTGGGAGACTTTTAGCTCGTTGGGGCAGGGGGAAACCCCCAGAACAAAAAAATCAGCCCTACAGTTATATTTAATAGCTCTAAATGTGTGTTTTATATGGTATGATGTTTGTATAAATTTTTGTATGTATGTATTTGGTTTTTTGGATTGTATGAAATGTGTAAAGTATGGTGTATATTTT
>JAODAL010066065.1:0-17934 GCA_025379985.1 Phyllomedusa bahiana
TTCCATTTTTAAAGTGATTTGTAATCTTTTGTCCATTCAGTAATAGAAATCAGCTCTCCATGCACTGTTTTTATGGAGACTATAAGGGCTTGTCCCCATGACCGTCTTTTCAGACGGTTTTACAGGCGGATTTCGGTTTTGAAATTCCTCTGCAAACTTTTACACGGCCCTCTATGGAAAATCCGCTGGACGGTTTTTTAGACTGCCGGCGGTCCGAAAAAGAATGAACATGTTCATTCTTCCGCCCGGTTTTGGCAGGAATATGAACAAGTCGATGCGAAGAAACCACGGAGAAAAGCCATCCCCCTGTGGCCTTGTGCATGGCCGCTAAAACAGAGCAAATATCAGTTGGATAATCCAACCGGTAGTTGCTCCGTGCCATGGGGACATGTTAGGGGGAATTTACATGGCAAAGGACAAAAACAGCTCTGTTTTGACCTCAGCGGTACCGTTCATTACAACCGGTTTTTGGACTGTTTTTGACGCAAACACTGGTATGTTTTTCGCCATTTTTTTGGTTTTTGAACTGTTTTTGTCACTGTTTTTGTCCCGGTTTTCCCAGCGGTTTTTGGACTGTTTTTAAGCTGAATAGTGTACAAAAGTATTCCTGATCAGTGCAAGAAACCATGGGATTTTTTCATCTCCACTTTTAAAAATATGCAAAAAGGGGCCAACTTTTTTCGCTTTCACTTAAGCACAATGCATTTAACACAAAAAATTTAGTTTAGTTTAAAATAAAAAAGGATTTGTAGACTCTCTTTCACACTAAAGTGCTTTGTAGGACCTTCCTGTGTGAAAAAAAGTGCAAAAGGACCTGCAAAAACACCCCCATTATTGGTGGGATCATTCTTCACTTTTTTTTTGCGAAAACCGCCCAAAAACCGAGTCAAAAAACCCTTCCCGGTCACTTTCGAGCGATTTACATTGACCCAAAGTTAATTTTTAGTCTGGGAAAATGGTGGGAAAAATGAACATGTTCTTTTTTTTTCAGACCGTGGCAGTGTAAAAACCGTTTCGGTGAAAAACGTTTTTAGTGGGGGCAGCTGTACTGTTCTCATTGAAGCTCAGGGGAGATTTTTCTTTCATTTTTCAACAGTTTTCTAAAAAATGCAAAACCCTCGAAAAAATGTCCAAAAACCCTTGCCGTGGGGACAAGCCCTTAGGGTACGTCCACACAGCAAGGGTATTTAGTCGGTTTTTCAAACGGTTTTTGGATTTGAAAACTGTCTGAAAACTGTCAATCAACCCAATAGGTGTCAATAGAAAATCCGAGCTATAGATTTTCTGACAGTCGGCTTTCAAATCCGAAAACCATATAATAAATTTGGAACATGTACACTTTTCCACCCGATTTAAGGGCGGAACATATACTGTTCAATATCTAGGAGGATTGCTTAATCCGCAAACTGCTGACATAAACCGTCCCCTTAATAAGGTTCAAAAGACAATAAAATACTGGTAGGATTCTTTAATCAGAATCCGACTAGTTTTTGTCAGTGCCGTGTGGCCGTACCCTAATAGACTTGTGTTATATACAGCAGTCAATCACAGATTGCAAAGTTGTAGGGGGAGGAGAGAACAGCAGCCAGAACCAATGAGGAGACAGGACGTGTTTCTCAGACTACTTTAGACTCCTTGTAGGCACCGGTAGTCACAGGTCACAGCTCTGTCCTAATGAAACTGGGCTGAAAAAAACAGTCAAAGCAGCAAGAGCTGAGCAAAAAAAAAACCACCAGATAATTATTCCCTGTAAGTACAGACTTGTAGGGCTCCCAACTGTATTATATTCAACTTTGTAATTGATACCGGTATAATTTACCTGTACTGCTGTGCAGGACCAGACAAATAGCTCTATCTCCCCTCCTCTATCTCCTGCAAACTCCCTGATATTCATTGATCACATGGCCTCACTGAACATTACATCACACTTAGTGGGTGTGCTTTGAAGTCAGGCTCAGCTCAGGAACACTCCCCTGTAGGGGGAGTAACCTAAGCAGAGAACAATGTGGCTGCATTCGCTCTTGTCAGTCTGTAGTTTGAAAGTGAATAGAACTAATTACAGTGGAGAGGGAACTCTTTGTTTATCTTTGAGTCCTGCTGGCAGGACTTAGTAACAGTGATGAGAGCAGAGGACAGCAGTTCAGATCTTAGGGGTTGTGGACTGCTGTCATGAAAATGATGACTGCAGCTCTGTACAGTTTACACAATGACTTATGAGTTCTAGCTATCATCATTATTATGACAAAAGAGCTAGGGGGATTACACACCATTGTCAGTACATAGACCCTAGCAGTCATAACTGTGGAGGGGAGTCCTAGTTTCCAACACAGTCTGGGAGTTGTAGGAAAGAGATGCTGGAGAACTACTGACAATCCGACAAGCAGGAAGTTTCACTGCAAAAAGTAGATCTTATGATAGATGAATAAGGACACAAAAGAAAAGAAACACATGAAGCTAGAGATATTTTACTTCAATAATTTGTTAAGTGTTAGATACTTACTCGGATAACCCTTTAATATATTATGAGTTGATGACATACTTTAAGCATTAATGCTATAATGAAGCTAATAGCGTCTATAATACCACTTTACTTTTTTATTGTTTTCCCCTATATCTTGGTCCTGGCCACTATGTTTTGTAGGAAACTGCAGCATGACCCCATTCAAGTTAAGTTTTCTATAGAGCCAGGTGCCTGCACGGCTATGCAGAGGAAAAGTCAGAAAGGGACACCAAGACTGCATTCCCTTCTTTGACAGATTAGTAGGGGCCCCGGAGGGCAGACTCCCAATATCCACAATAGTTACTTTATGAAATAGAAAACCCCTATAACAATAGACATTCATTTTAAAACTTAGGGCGACATATCAGAAATCAGTTGCCTCCACGCCAGTTTTAAAGGGGTTTAGCCACGAAGTAAAATTGACGTGGGAAGTTTGTAAATTAAATAATAAACATTTTCACCCTTCATCATTATAAAAAATTCTGCACCGTTTTTGTCTTAGCTGCTCCTTTAGTGATCCATTGTTTACAGCTCATCTCCAGGGGATACGACCAGGGCTGAGAGCTCCTCAGTCCTGGTCGCACATGCTCAGACATCACCTCTCCTCTCAGGCAGCTACTGAGGGCGACATGTATGATCGGGATTTGCGCCTGATTTCAGGCGTATACTGCGCCTCACCATGTCGACTGCACTGTCGGACGCAAGGATGCGCTGTTAGGCGCAAGCTTCGCCACTTTGGAATGCGCCTAACATGAAGGGGCGTGCAGTGGGCGTGCTGTGGGCGTTCTGGGGCGGGACGCGCCAGATTCAAAATCAACAACGTATGTAGGAATGCCGGTCGGCAAAGTGAGGCACATTACAGCTCCGACAGGCAGACCTAGTTCAAAGTGGTCTACCTGAGTCGGAGGAGGCGCAGTGAAGCTAGAACTTATTGTAATGGGTCAATACAATACAATAATAAAAAAAGAGTTGTCTATAAAATTAATGAATGAATAAAGATAAATATCAAAGTTGTATAAAATCGATTTCAATGTACTGAATAAGTTGATCATTTAAAATGAAAGCAAATATATCTAAGATCTCAAAAGAAATAAATATCAGCTAGAAAAGGTCTTAAAAAAGGGAGAGAATTAAACAAATTTTAAATTAAAGAAGCCAATGCAGATGTTAATTTTTGTCCTTTTTTTAAATAAAAAATTAAGATGTATTTTTTCTTCTTTCACCTTTTATTCTATTTAGTATCTACAGCAAGAGCCAGCACAGCACAGGTCTTGCTGGGACCTGTGGTCCTCCAAGCAGGATTTCTATGTTCCCAGGGCTTAGTTCTGGTCGTATTTACGGACGTATTTACGTCCGCAAATACATCACCAACTGTGCCTAAAATAATGAACTATTAGCTTAGAATGGCTATGAATGGGAAATATGTTCGTAAATACGTCCGGATTTCCCATTGGTAGCCATTCTAAGCTACTTGTTCCTTATTTTAGGCTGAGTTGGTGATGTATTTGCGGACGTAAATACGTCCGTAAATACGACCAGAACTAAGCCCTGGGAACATAGAAATCCTGCTTGGAGGACCCCTTTAAGTCACATTCATTGAGTTTTTAGTGCGTCTGAATGAATGAACCTGTCAAAAAATCTAGCGTCTGGTATATGTTGCATAGTAAAATTGATGCGCCTAATCTAGGCGCACAGAAAAATGTAGGTGCATAACATATCACTGCTGGCATATCTGATGCACCTACTTTAGGCGAATTCAAATGTATCATGCCTGGCATATAATGCGTCTAGTTTTGGTGTACAACAGTTCATTAATATAGAGAATAGGGCCTCAACAGTTTTTTGCCGCAAAATACACCAAAACAATGGCACGGCCCTAAGGGGACATGTTGCTTTAAATGTTTGTACCTCAGTGTAGTAGTAAAACTTAGCACAGTCTTACATGCTTTGGCTGTCCAGGTTAGATTTACATAGTGTAGATTTATTTATTATATTATTAGTACATAGCCACAAGTACATAATCTGATAAAGTCTATCTGGATTTACCAACTACACTGCAATTTGTCAAAACACTTCTTCCTTTACAGCATGGATTATTACTTTGCTGATATAAATATGACATAACTAGAGAAGCTCCACATAACATGCAGTGTTCTCTGTGAATACCAGTACAGCTCAATGTGAACGATGGTAAAATAAGTGACACAATGGTGCCATCTGCTGGAAGAAAGGGTCTGTTGACAGGACAGTCAATTTTAGACGCCAGGACTCTTTTTGTAAGGGCGTGTTCACATGGCTATTATTATGCAGACTGGAACAGCGGCTATTAAACACAGGTTTGCAATTTCAGCTCTGATTTTAACCCCTTAAGCTGAATGGCTGAAAAGTAGTTAATGAGCAGAACATTTTTTTAGTTTTTGCCTCCTTGCGTTTCAACAGTTGTAACTTTTTTATTTTTTCAATGACACAGTTGTATGAGGCCTTGTTTTATTTGAGATGAGCTGTACCTTATGGGGGAATAGTTTAAGTTCACTTATAAATAATTGCAGAATGTAAAAAAAAAAAAGTTGATTTTTTTTTTGTTTTCTTATATATTTTTTTACACCATTCACATTTCACACTTAATAACTTGTTAGATTAATTCTACAAGTTATTACGGTCGTGTAGATACCTATAGTGTAGGGTTTTTTTTGGGGGGTGAATGTATGCACAATTATTTTTTATTAAATTTTTTATTTTTATTATTTTTTTTACATTTTTATGTTTTTTTTCATTAAAACCCTGTGATTTGACCGGGCCCGGATAGGACAGCAAAAGTTGTGACTGGTTGTTAACAGAACCCCGGGGGTTAAGGCCCCCAGGGTGCTGTGCAGGCCCCCCGGGAAATTTTGGTCAGGATGTGATAAGACAGAGGGGGAAAAAACCTTTGTTTTCTATGCTGACGATGTGGAAAAAAGGGTTAAAGCCCCCGGGTAGTGGAGGTTTCCCCCCCCCTGGTGTTAGGAGCTGCGTGGAAGGGTTTTTTTTTTAAGGGGGCCCGCCCCTCAGGCTGGTGGCGTGGGACCCGCAAATGATTTTAGCAGGGCCAAAAGCTTGCTGTAGGAAGAATGAAATGCCCGTTTTAAAAAAGAGGGGGCGCTCGTTAAGGATTTTTAAAGCGTTTTTCGGTTTTGTTTTGGATGTGGTTTTGGATTGATTTCAAGAAAATTTAATAGGGAAAAAAAAGGAGTTGATTGTGATGTGATTGTATGAAAACAATTAAGTAAAGCCCATGCAAGGTCGGTGTAATAGTAGAGAAATGTAGGGGGAGGGGGGCATTGTGGGTTTCCCCCATTCTTTAGGGGAGTTTGGATGTAGCCGAGTGAGTGAGCGTGGGAGCTCCCAAGAAGAAAATTTTCTTTAGGGTGATTAAAACTTTAAATTTTTAAATTTTTCAGGTGGATATTTTTAAATTTTTATTTTATTCCTGTCAAAAAAATTTTTTTATTAGGGATAAAGCAAGATTAAAAAAAATTGTATATGATAAGGGGTTTGAAGGATTATTAGTGGGTAGGGTAAACCCCAAAACTAATAGGAATAAAAATAATTTTGGTGGGCAGTTAAAGGGTAGACATTATAAAGAGGCAAGCCCCCTTTGAATGGGTTAAAAAATTTTAATAGGTGTTATATGGGCCCATCATTAGACAGGTGCTTTTTTCCCCCATTAGTAGTAGGTTATAAAACCCCTTTTGGGGTACCTAATTCTTTTAAAAAAGGTATACAAAAGTATTTTGGTAATTCCCCCATTAATGGGATTAAGGGCCCCTTAAAATAGGTAGTGGGTATTCAGGCAGCATTTGAAGGTGGGCTGTGGGCCCCCCCCTAAAGTAGGCGGCATAATTCCTTTTGGTAAGTCCCCAACCCCCACCCCTAAAAAAACCCTTCTTTTTGTAATTAAAAATAAAAAAACGAATTTTAACCTTCCTCCCCAAAGGGGCTGGGTAACTTGTTTATAGGGTTTTTGGATTCACTTGTTTTAAACCCCAATGATTCCCTTTACCCGTAACTAACACAAAATTTAGGGGGACAAATAAGCTGAAAAAAGTGGGGGCCAGACTGGGTATTGGGCCCCCCTGGGGTTTTCGCTAGTTTGGGTTAAACATAAAAGCCTGTGCTCCCCCTCGAAAGGGGAAAAGGGGAATTGGGGCCCTGACGAGTACTTGGTCCCCCAGTGTGGGTAATTTAGGTGAAGTAGTGTATAGTAATCTTGAAAAAAATTAAAATTTTAACTATTCAAAATAGAGTGAAAAAATGAGTTCCAAAAATGAAACATCGGGGGCAATTAATAAATTTGATGTATCCCCATTACCCCCAAAAAATTTAAATTTTTGTTTTTTTGCCTTTTCACTATTTTTTCAAAAATTGTGGGTTTGTTGGGGGAAGGTTTTTGTGGGGGCCCCCATCACAGTTTCCCACTACACCCAAGGTATGGATGTAAAAGGGTGCAAAATTAATACTTTTGGTGATCTTTCATCAAGGTCTAAATAATTTTTCCCAGTTTTTTATTCAACCCCGAGAATGGGTAAACCTAATTTTTGCCCCCCTACCTATGATAAAGATGAAGACAGTGTTATCTCCCCGGTTTTTCCCCATTATTTATTGTCAAGTATTCATAATTTATTAGAGGGGGGCGAATTTTCAAAATTCGGTTGAAACTTCGCCAAATTTTTCCCAAAAAAAAAAATTGTTCGAAAATTTGGGGAGAATACTTAAAAAACAGTTTTTTCGGCTGCCAGAGGAGGGTGTAGAACGTTGTCGTTTAAAATATGCAGGGGAGCTTTTTTTGGTCTTATAAATGTGTGTTTGTATGAACGAAAAATGATGCCCCGCCTTAAAAATGCTTCCAATAAAAAATTCCCTTTGGACACTAAGAGGGCAAAAAAGACCAAAAAAACGAAGGGGAAAAATGTTGCCGATAAAGTCATGCCAGGAAAAACGGGAAAAAAAACAAGTGGGGAGCCAGGTGGCAACATTTTTTTGGGGGGACAGAGTGTGGAAAAGGGGTGACGGGGGCGGCAGCCCCAGCAGCATGAGGTAGATGGCACAAGGGACTTTCTGAGGTGGCAAAAAAAGGTGGCCCCACAGAGTGGGCACATGACAAGAGGAGGTCACGGCGCACAGCTGAGGTCAAGAGGGGGGGCACAATGAAAAGAAGTGGAGGTGACGGGGAAACACATGGGGTCAGAAGTGGCACAATCACATTTGGAGGTGGCAAAAACGGAAAAGGCCAGAGTGGCAAAATGCCCAGTGTGGGGGGCCCACGGCGAGCCAAAGCAGGGGATGAGGTCAGACAGTGGAAAATAATTTGGAGGTGGAAAAAAAAAGGAGTAGGCCAAGGGGGGGCAAAAGACAAGGTGGAGGGTCACGGCAGCCAGCAGAATGAGGTCAACCCGTGGCACAATACATTCGGGGGGCCCCGGTGCAAAACAGGAGTTGGCCACAGGTGGCCAATGAAGAGAGTGGAGTCCGGAGCAAGCATGAGGTCAGACAGTGGAAAATCACTTTGGGGTGGCAAAAACAGATGGGGCCACAGATGGACAATAAAGAGGTGGAGGTGACGGGGGGCAGGGCAACAGCATGGGGGTCAGAGAGTGGAAAAGAACAGTTAAGGTCCGGCAGAGCCACGGGGGCAGAAAGCATGGGGTCAGACAGTGGCACAATGACCAGAGTGGGGGGGGGGTTGGGGGGGGCAAACCAGTCCCTGGTAAAAAGGGATGGTTGGGGTGGGGGTGGGGAGAAACTGTCAGCCAGAGTTGGAAATCCAGGGGGGGGGGGGGGGTGGGGGGGGCATCAGAATGTGGTGGGCAGGGTTTGAAAGATCATTTCTCACATTTGGGTGGGCGTCAGGCGATGTAGTTGACCCCTAAGGCATTGGTGTGTGGAAATCCTGGCCGTCCACCCCTGATTATTTGACAAAGGCATTTTGTTCCACTTTCCCTTGGCAAGCGACCCCCCCTTTGGGGGAAAAGATGGCCCCCGCCCACTGAAACCCCCGCTCTGATCCCACACTTGGGGGCGGACAGCTTCTCCACTGCAAACTGGCAAGTTTGGGAACATCCATTTGGGGTCCCCAGTAGTCCAGGACTTCTAATGGGAGGCAGGTGCTGTCCAAGTAGGCCCCCCCCCTTTTGGTTAGGGTCTGCTCCGGGTTGTTTTGTGGCGGGATACCCCCCTCATAGGGGGGGAATGGAAGCGCTCATCGTGACCCCGACTTAGGTTGCTGTGAGGCTGGTATGTCGCCCCCCATCCCCCAGCGTCGGCATTTTATAAGTGGGCTCGGGGCCCCCCCCGGTCAGACCGTCAGAGGGGGGACGATGCCCACAAGGCAGGGCCAAAACGAAAAAGGGGAAAATTTCCTATAGTTTTTTATTTGTCCCCCCCCCAAATTTGTGGGAAAAAGGCTCCATTTTGGGCCCCGGTACGAGGGCCCCAATAGGGTGGAGGTCAGAATCATCCCTTGGGATGTGACTATTGGGCATGCCAGGAAATCGCATGTGGGGCCCCCTCCTCCATCCCATTTTATACTGAGGTGCTTGGGGTATCTGCTCGTCTTCATCTCCTTTCTACCTCCTACTGCCCTGCCCCTCCTCCTTGTTCACTCATTTCACCAGAAATGTTTGCCCCAATGTCCTCCTCCCCCCCTCCCCATTTAGTCCCCCCCGGTCATGTGGCCGCAAGATGTAGTCCCATTTCCCCAGCCCCCTGCCAGACAGATTTTTTAGCTCTTTCCCAGGACATGAAGCAGTGGAATGACTTATTCACCCGTAGTCCTGGGCTGAAAAATACGTGGCCTCTCAAAGGGCCTCAAAAAAACGGCAGGTGTACGCATGGCTGCCACGGCTGAATCAAATTAACGGGGGATTTTCCTGCCCCGGGGATCACAAAAAATCGTTAGGGCCTTTTCTGTAATACTTGGATAAACATGTGCGGGGGGAATTTCCCAAGGGGGGAAAAACTTTGCATATAAAAGTGTGTTGGGGGACCCCTTCCCCCGCTGCAATGAGGGGGTGTTTGGTTTGTAGGAATGGATAAAGTTTTTTTTGCACATTTCCCCTGGCCTTTTCAAAATCTTTAAAGTCGGGGGAAGATTAGGAACCTTTTACAAAGATTGAACCGGGGCCCCATGCAGGGGCGCATCCCATCCCCTCGGTGCAGCGGGAAACATGTTCCCCCATTGCCCGTACCTTGGTTCGATTTCAGTGGCCCGGAGAAAGCCACACTCGTTCTTGTGCTGACGCGGAGCGGGTTCCCCCCCTGTTGATTCGTTCGCCGAGGCAAGCCGGGTAGAACTGGGGACACGTGTGCCCTACAATGTGGTTTTTAGGAAACAGGATTGTAAATAATTTTTGGTGTGGGGGAGGAAGGGGGGGGTTGGCGCAACCGCATTTAAACCGGGGGGAAAAAGCGGCAAATTCCCCAAGGTTGTTGGTGTTCCTGGCAGAAAAACACAAACAAGTAATTAACCCTTGCTTGTGTTGGCTACAGGAAAAAATTTTTTTTTGGCGGTTGAAAGACAGCAGAAAAACAATAATTAACCCCGGTGTAAATTTCCCCAAACAATTGACAACCACAAATACGAGCTTTGTAGCGTGTTTCAATGGGTGTTTTTTTTGTACACAACAAAAGAAAAAATTGTAATTAACCTTCCTTTTGAATTAGGTCAGGAAAAATTAATTTTTTGGCGGGGAAAAAAAGGCGGTTTTTTTTAGTCACCAAACAGCAGAACAACGCTTAATTTCCCCGGATGTAAAATTGGCAAAAAAATTGAGCAGCCAAAAAAAGAAGTGGTATTTGTTTGTAAAAAAAAATGTTTTTTAAATGAATAAAAAGGAACGGTTAGATCCCCTTGGATATTCAATGTGCTGTGAGCAGATAGCATTAAAAAGTATATGCAGTGCATGGAAACATGGACTTAGATCCAATACCCCCCAAAACAGAAATAGAACGTAAAAGGGAAACAGTTCGAGACAAGCTGGGCCCCCCAAAAAACGCTGTTTTTCAGTAAACATTCAAACGCCCGGCAGCACCTTCCCCCGGGTCAGTACGTGAAGGAGTGTGGTCCAGCTCGCGCCCCGGGGCTTATAATGCGGTGAAGTCACGAACCCCGGGCTTGTTGGCTTCATCGCACATTCATGAGGGGTATGCCCTTTTCCTCCAGAGTGTTTGCCCCCTGTAACCATGTGCTCGCAGCCCTTTTACAATCAAAAGCACCTTCGTTTTACCCCAAGTACCCCAAAAATTTGACTTGGTTAGAAACCCAAGTTTTCCCGAAATTCTAACGATTCACTTCGTTAGAATCAATTCGCCCATCTCTAATTATAGTTCACTGTATATATATCGGGATCTGTGGAAAAGTCCCAGCGGAGGAAGAACATGGATGATACAAAGAAGGTGTAGGAGGGGTAGAATAACAAGAATTACATATGAATTCTGCATGAGTTATGGAATTTATAGGAGTTACAACAAGTAACACAAACCACAACAGTTGACGGGAACACAAGAGACACACAGTAAAGCCAGCACTTATAGGTCTGTTCGCTTTCCAACATAAATTTGTATAGTTTGTAATTTGCACACCCCCAGGTTTGGGGTATTTTTTACATTTTGACAATTAGAACTAAAGGGGTTTGAAATTGTAGGACACCTATCTCGAGGGTAATTTTTTTTTGCCTGCGTACAGTACTTCCTTCTTGCATTGGGTGCAATTGTCATAGGGATACGCACTACATAGAATTCTACAAAGGCCAGGGTTCCCATGATAAAATTTTTTGTCCAAAAGGAAGGTGGGGCTCACAACGGGGTGATGCGAATTTCTTGGCAAGGAAAAGGTATTTTTTGAGGAGGGTGAGCGATATTATGACAAAAGTTGAATTTGGCAGGTTTTTTGGGTTTGGAAAAATTTTCAAACAGGATATTTAATGACAATTTATAGATATTAAATTTTCTATTGCGCCTTTTTGGTTTTGATTTTGGGCGGGCCCGCCAATCAACTCCAAGGATAGAGGGGGGTGTACGATGTCACCACTTGGTGGTGTATGGATCTCATTGTCTGCAAAAATCACGTGACCTCGTTTTATCTATGCAGCTACAGTTCCTGTTCAGCTCATTCTCTGGCTATGTCACTTCGCAGCAGAACGTCTCGGTGTCTGAATCAATAGCTGTTCTAACAGCTCAGAGAGACAGTCTCTTCTAATACACAAAACCATCCACCTACGTACAGCTTAGAATATAGTTATATTAGAGAATTTCACTTCTTATTTAGTTAGAGAAAGTTTTAAAGATATCTAGTGGTGTGTGTAGCCACGGGGCTGCGGGGGAGGGAGGCAGCAGGAGAGGCTTTTGAAAGGAAGGGAGATATTTTGCAGCTCAGTGTATTCTGTGACCTTGAATTGAAAAAGCATTGTTTTTTTTACCACTTTTTTGGCCAGCAGACCTCTGATAGGAGGTGAAATTGTCCCTTTTGTTTTTCCAAATTTATTAATCACTGCTGTTAGTGTTCCCCCAAAACCGGGATAAAATTATCCCCATAACTTTTTTAAAAAGTTCTTTTGAAATTGTGGTCTGTTTGCCACAAAGAAGGGTCAGGGTTTTTCGGGAAATTGTGTTTTTACATTTTTTATAGTAAATTGCGGGCCCGTTATCAGTGGGGGGAAGGCCGCCTTTTTAAATCCTTTTCAAATTTTTTTAAAAATTTTTTATTGCAAGGGGTGCTTTGGGTTTTGGGAAGATAGGCATTGTAGTTTGTTTGTTTAAAAAATTTCAATGCCCAGTTCCATTTGGGGGCTGTAAATCCCTGGGACTGAGGAAAAACCGGGTTTATTTGGTTTTTGGTTCTTAGCAGACCCCATTTCAAAATATGGGAAAAAACAATTCTCCCTCTTTTCAGATACCCGTTTCTCAATAAGGGGATGTGGAAAACTCTTCCTTTCCTTTTTAAAATTTTTTTTCTTTCTGAACATGGAGGAATACAGGTCGTAAGGAGCAAAGAGGGGTGTTTGGGGTGCAGGTTTGGGGTTTATGCTGCGGAAAGGGGAGGTTAGTCCAAAGTCCGGGTTTAACTTAAAAAGGAGGTTCAAAGAAATATTTCTTCAGGCAAATTATTATTTTTGAGGTTCTATCAAGGGCAAACTTTTTGGTTTTGGGGCATGCCGCTGTAAAAGGAAAACCAAATAAATAAAGGTTTAATTGGGCAAAAAGCTAAATTTGGGGGGGCGCTTAAAAAACCAAACAAAAAAGAAAAGGGGGTTTTTGGGTGTCCCCCCTCCCCTTTAATTCCCAAGTTCCAATTTAAATGTGAAACAATTTTTCCCTTTAACCCCCTTGACAATTTGGATGAGGAATTTGGGAAAAACCCAAGGCCCCACTGCCAATGGGGACCCTCTGTTTTATCCGCTTTTTGTTTTAATGTACGGTGGTAAACGTCAAACAAACAGCCCGTGAATGGCAAAATAGCCGCAGCAGAAGCAAGAATTTGGGAAAAAAATTTTTTTTTAAAAAAGGGCCCAAATTTTTATTGGGAATGTGTTTTTCTGAGTGTTCATAAGGGCATTTTTTTTTTGGGTTTGGGGGTTTAGGGCTACTTTAAAAATGGATTTCCGGGGGTGGCATTAAAGGGAGTATTTGTCAGGGGCCGGGAAACCCAAAAAAGGGGGGTGATTTGTTAAAAAAAAGGAAGAAATAAAGGGTGGGCACCTTTATTTTTTATTTAGCTGATGTGGCCCTGTTTTTTGCCACACCCCTACAACTGGGGGGCCCTTCCCGGGTGAACCCCCGCGTTTTCCCTTTTTTTCTGTGGGCTTTTTGTTTCCCAAAATTTTCCAAAATCCGTCCATTTTCACTGTGGAAACGGGCCCCAAACCCATATTACGGTTTATTTTTTCTCCCTTTTGGGTAATGCAATCCCTTTTTATCGGTTCCCCCTCCCGCAAATTTTCCCCCCTCCAATCTGGCCAGAAAGCCCCGCGCCAGGGTTGTTTTTTTCTCCCCAGCCGCTATTTGATGCCTTACCCGTGTCAGTCCTGCACTGGGTTTCCCCTCAAATAAAAGGGTAAAAGTATAAAAATTTAGCCCCTCTCACAAAAGCATTCCAGTGGCTCCCCTTACATTCTCCGTGTCTTGGTCTACCCCCCTACCCGTGTCTTGCTTTGCTTTTTTGATATTTAGGGTACTTTTTCAATCTTTTCCGGGCCTCCCCTGCCCGCCCCCAAGTTTTTACACGTGCCCCGGCCCCAATTCTTGGGGAAATGTAAAAGGGCGATCAGGAACTTTACAACCCCACGTTTTAAGGGGCCCTGAAAATTCTTTTCCGGGCTTTGGCCCCCCAAGATCCTAAATTTCTATAAAACAAACTGTCCTCCCCGCACTTGGGCACTACAGGCACTTATTTTGTATTTTAGATGTACGTCTGGGTGGCAGGTTCATAATTTTTCATGTAAACCCAAACCCCCCATTTTTTGTAAAAATGGGGACCTTTTTAAACTTTTTTCACCCTTTTTACCCCTATGGGTTTTACCCCCTACACCTAAAAAGATTGTAAACTCTCCGTGAGGGCCCCCCCAAAACCTTGTGTTTTCATTTGTAAGTTTTTTTAATGGGTAATGACTGTTGTTTAAACCTTTAATTTGTTTAAAATGGTGGGAAAATTTTTGGCCTATAGAAAAAATGGTTTATTTTATTATTATTAAAAATTGTTTGCCCAAAATGTAAACTTTCAAGGGTTTTGGTTTTGGGGGGTTAATTCCGCTTTCCTCCCGTTTGGGTGTCAGAATGAAGGTTTTTGTTCCTCCCTTTGACCTTAATGGGGCATCGGCGAATATCGGCTATGGTTATCGGCTTTTATTAAATTTCATATTGGGGTTTTTAACCGGTAATGATTGTAACAAAAATCGTTATCACTAGTTGGATTTTCAGAGAAAAATAAGGGGGACTCGTTTAAGAGGGTTCCAGATCGGGTTTGAAAGATGTCGATAAATTTCCCGGTTTTTATGTTTTTTATGCAAAGATTTGTTATTAAAAAATTTTTAGAATATAAACAAGTTTTTTTTACTATTGCCCTTTATGGGTTTGATTTTTTTTGAAGGGCTTTTTAAAAGGGAAAGCCCCTCTCAAACGAGGCCCGTCATTTGAAAGAATTTCAGGAAAGGCAAAAAATCAGGCATGACCAATTTCCCAAAAAAAAAACCCCAGAACCACACAGTAGGAGGAAGAAAAAATCCCTTGCATGTCAAAAAGAACCCCAAGTATATTCAAAAAAATAATCCTTTTTTATACCCAAAATTTGCAAAAAACTTTTGAAAGATTTTAAAAAAGATAAAAAACCAAAGTCAAACAAATTACATATACTCTTTACTTATGATATGTATGAACCCATGGGGAAAAAAAGACCCAAAAAGGGACAGCCTGCTTTAGGGCCTTTTTTTTGGGTAGTAGATCCCCAGGGCATCACACTGGTCCCGGAGATAGCAGTTCGGCGGCAGAACGTGGGGGGTTAGTAGATATATACATTTTTATTAGAGAGTCTCTTTGGTTTTAACCTGCAGGGACCCAAATATACATGGGTTACTTTGTTATTTTCGGTTAAAAGAAAACCAACGGGGTCCATCAAGTTAAACCCCAAAGGGGGGGGGAAAATTTGTGGGTGAGAGAAAAAAGAAAAAGGGATTTTAAGCCCACCCCTCCCCCCGGGTTTAAATCCCCTGGAACCCAAAAAGGAAGAACCAATCTGCCCCCAGTGGGGGGACCATATCTTCCCCCCCCCCCCCCCAGAAAAGCCTCCCCCAAAGCCAGGATCCAGAATTTTAAAGGGGCAAACGTACACTTTAATTATTTTTATTTCCCAGGGGTACCCTTAAGCCTTTTTGAAACTCTCTACAGTTCCTGCGGGAAACCAGCTCCTCAGGGGGGCTTTTCCACTTTTTCACAGTTATGACAGTGATAAAAGCTCTTCTCCTCTGGAGATTGAACCCTTTTTTTCTAGTCAAAGGGGAATGCCCCCCTTGCCCTTTTGGGGGGTTTTCCATTTGAAATTTTTTTTCCCTTACTTTTTGTGGGGAAAATTTATTTATTTATAAAAATTAATCATGCCCCCCCAAAAGCCATCTTTTTAAAGGGACTAAATAAGTTCAATTTCTACAAACCCTTCCTTTTAACTAAGTTGCTCCCATTCACCCCCCCCTTTTTTTTTTAAAAATTTTGGGTTTGCTCTTTTCTTTGTCCCTCTCTTTTGTCCCCCTACATCTCTTCTTTAAATTTGGGGCCCAGAAATTTGGAAAAGCTTATTCTAAGTAAAGGTGACCAATGCCTTTGACAGGGGGGTAGAATTTTTTCCTTGTCCCGCGAGTCCATCCCTTCTTTTAATAACGCAAATTCTTACTTACCTAGAGGCAGTTGATTGACATTAATGTGTTCTTTTAGTCTATGTTCTCCCAAAGGAACGCCCAGATCTTTCTAAAACAAGGATTCCCCAAAAGTTTTTCCCCCCCTTGGACATATGATGTTTTGATTTTTTCTCCCCAGATGAAGAACCTTTTTTTTATCCACATTTGAACCCCATTTCCCAAAGTGGTTCCCAAAGCACTCAGGGGCCCAAGGTCTGCTTCCCAATTTATGAGCATTTTCCCAAAAATAAAATTGATGTCTTCTGCAAAAATGCGAAAAACCAGGTATTGACCCCCTTCCATATATCTTTTAAAAATACTTTAAAAATAAGAGGGGGGAACCCAAAAACGGGAACCCCTTGTGGCACCCCACTAAAAAAACTGGAAAACCACTAGAGTAGGATTTTCATTTAAAAACCCACTTTGATTTAGGGATCCGCGCCTTTTTTTTAACCCAATTACAAAAGTTATTTATCCCCCAACAGATTCAAAATTTTCCTTTAAAAAACGTTATGAGGGAAAAGTGTCAAACCCCCTTAAAAAGGTCTAAAAAACCAAAATTTCCACAGCTGCCCGCTTTCCGACTTCTATCCCCTTTTTCAAAAAAACAGATAGATTGGTTGAAAAGCTTCTGTACTTAGTAAATCCATTGGGGCCCAATCACTAAAAAATTATTGTGTTTGCAACTTTACCCTGTATTTTTGTCCCCTTAGAGCCCCTCAAACTTTTTTCCCACAACGATGTTAAACATATGCTCTTTTTTTTTCCCCTGGTTGGGCTTGGAACTTTTTTAGAGGGGTAATACTTTTTGGGCCTTGCGCCAGTCTCCTGGTTTACTATCCCAGTCCCCAAGGAATCTCAAAATTTCCCATGTACAGGGGCACAGAAAAAAACCCAAAGCTGAGCTTTTTAAAGAACTCTTGGATGAATCCCATCGGGGCCCCCCCTTGGAAAGGATTGTTCCAAATTCAGTTTTTTTTAACTTGGCTTTGATTTTTTTTTCCCCCAAAGTAAATTTATTATAGCAGAAAATTAAAAATTGAACAGACGGGACCACCTACCCCTCCCTTTTTGGCCCATCCCCTTCAACAAACTAATTAAATTTGAATAATATATATGAGCTGAAAAAACTTTTTTAGTACCTCTCCCTTTCCCTTTTGGTCACCAGGACCCCCTCCCCATTAAAAAGGGTTTTTTAAGGGGCTTCTTGCTTGATTTTGGGTTTTTGGCGTTTAAAATTGCAAAAAAGATTTTTTTGGGGGGTTTTAGTCTTGCTATCCTTGGCCATCTCCCTTTTTTCATTTTGAATTTTAGCTGCTTTTATCACTTTTTTAAAAATTTTATTTAAACTCTCGGGAAGGTCAAAGGGGTGAAAAGGCCACCCCCTTGCTTATATTTTTTAAATGTCCTTTTTTATTGTTATTGCCCTTTAACAGAAATTTTCCCAAAAGTAAACCAAACCTTTTGGTATTAAATGTTCGGGGCAGTTCCAAAACCCCAATAAAAATTCCCCCTTTAACAAAAATTTTTTGGGAAAAAAAAAAGGGTGGAGTATAGGGGAAAAAAAACCCTTTTTTTACTTACAAAAAATTTTTAAAAAAAAGGGGATTAAAAAAACAGTATGTGTCCATAAGAAAATAAGACCCAAAAAAAAAGGTGTACATTTTTACCTAGGGTAAGTAGGTAGTGGGGAAAAAAAGTAAAGAGTTTAGTTCCCACGGACAAACGAAATGACCCAAGGTAAAATTTCATAGTGTTTCTATTTTAAGCCAGATAGCCCAAAGGGAACAAAGAATACAGATTTTGGTAGCAGCAAATTCTTACCAAATGATGGCCCCCGGGGAACATCCACCCAACGCCCGGGTTTTGCGTTTAAATGACGCTTCCTCAGGGGGGAAAATTTTTTGGGTTTTTGTTTTAGTCCCTATAATTTTTAACCCCTAGGGTTTTTTATTTTGCAATATTTTTCCCCAAAAATATATTTAAAGCTCCCAATTTGGTTTTATAAATATTTGCTAA
>JAODAL010066066.1:0-17934 GCA_025379985.1 Phyllomedusa bahiana
TTCCCATAATTTGTTGAAGTTTGGGTTCATGTCCTCATTAATTAGTTTTTTGACAGGTTTAGGTCCCCATAAGTGTTATAGGGGGTTTTATGTCCCCTTTAGGTGTTTGGAAATTTCATGTCTCCTTTAGGTGGGCCTAAGGCAGTAATGTCCCAATAGGAAAGGATGGGCAGTCATGCCCCTGGGTTGTTATAGGCAGTCATGCTCCTGGGTTTGCTTTTGGCAGTCATGCCCCCTTTGGGTTAGCTATGGGCCCAGTCTTGTCCCCTTATTTAGTTTGGGCAAGGTTTTTTAAAAAAAAAATTAAAATTTTAAATACAAGTACAGTACTCACCTCGGGTCCCTCCCCGTTTTCCCCCCCGGGGCCCCAAACCCCTTTTCCCCCTTGCTGACACAGGGGGGATGTCATCGGGGCCGCCCCCCCACACCCTTGAGGGGACACACGTCCTGTCCCGGGGGAAAACTCGGCCCAGTCCCCGTCAGGGGGCCCCCCCCCGGGGATTTCCACTTTCGGAGCAGGGAGGCCTCGCTTTTGCCCCCATAGGGGGATTTTCTACTGTATGGGGCTCCGGAGGAGTCGCATACAGGAAAAGGGAAAACGCTGCCCACCCGGGGGCCCAGGGCCCGGGGGTGCCTGGAGGCGGGTCTGCTGTACTCGGAAAACAGTATATGCGCTCCCAGAGGACCCGGCCTTAAAAGTGGGGTGTCCCCCCGGTTTGCTGGGGCCCAAATCGCAGGCCCGAGTGCGACATTTGACCGAGTATAAGGGGGAGGTCAGTTTTTTTCAGTACTTTTTTGTGCTGAAAAACTTGGCCTATACTGAGTGTATTCGGTATTTTCCCGTGGAATCTTAGCCTAGTAGAAGGCCCTTTAAAAAATAAATGAACTTCCTCATAGTGGGATCGCATTTTTGGCCTCAATCATTTTCCGTTTAAGGCTCCAATTTGTGACATCTGTCAGAGTACAATAAAAATTTATCCCAGCATACACTGAGGCAGGGCTGTAATGGGGCCATTGACTTATATAGGGGAACTGTAGTCCTAATGGGCCTACATTTGCCCTAATTAATGAACGTGTACAGTTTCTGTGCCGGACACAAAATTGTGGTCAACCATGCTTTTGTGTTCAATGCATATTCAGTAAATAAGGGAAATGTAGGCCCATTAGGACTACAGTTCTCCTTTATCAGTCATTGGCCCCCTCACAGTATCTGTTGGTATTCCTTTTTTCAGTATCCCTACAGATAACACAAACAGGTAGCAAAATATTATGTGAATGGGGCCTTTTAGATGTTCTAAAAAAAAATAACAGTTTAAATAAAAAAGCAACATATATGTCCCCCCATTCTCATAACCAGCCAAGGTAAAACCAGCAAGTTGCATGGACTTTAGGCTCTTCCCACCCTAAAAATGCCAGCACGCAGTTACCCCAGAAGTGGACCATCACGTTAAAGGGTGCTCTTCTGATGGTAATCTGGCTTTCCCCAGCACCAATGATACATTGGGTACTGAAGTTTTAGTGAGAGTGGAATAGTGTCAGCCTTGGGGTGGCAAAAAAAACTCCACTGACTGACACATCCCAGCAATAGTAATAAAGAGGTGTCTGCCAGATAACTCCATTATTAATACTGTTAAAAAAAGACAAAAAAAAAGTAAAAAAAAGCAATTTATTTTAATAAACACTCCCCAACACCAGCCCTCATTGACCATTTTATTAAAAAAAACAATGGTTCCAATGCTGATCTGATGTAGTCCAAAGGGGAATCCATAAAAAAAACAGAACCACCACTAAAAATATGACAGCATAAAACTTCATCTCTTGCACCCACTGAAGATCATGAATGAGGCTGGTCTGCAGAAGGTGCAGGGTACAGACTTCAGAATGCACAATATGATCATGGGGTGGTAAAGGTCACAGCCACAGCACAAACCCTGGGGGGTTCCTCGCCCTCCAAGGACTGAGCCCTTAAGCTACAGCATCTACCCCATCTTCCACCCACTCTTCACAGTTTTCGTTTTTTTGCAGCAATGACAAACAAGAACAGTTGCTAGAAAATGTTTCTATCAGAATTTTCGTACAACATGGCTATTTGAAAAAAACTAGGGCCGCACCACGTACAATACAGCTATTTTAAAGTTATTCAGATAACAAACGGTGGTTTTTGCACCAATGAAATACACCAACAGTAACTACAAAATTTTTGTATTCACATTTAAGTACAAGGTGGCTCTATGAACAAAACTGGGCCGCACCAAAGTACAAAAAACACCTATTTGAAATGTATACGGATAATAAAAGGTGTTTTTGCACCTATAAAATACATCTGCGGTGACTAGAAAAGTTCTGTATCCTATTGTAAGTACAAAGTGGGTCTTTGAACAAAACTGGGCTGCACCAAAGTGAAAAACACGTAATTAAATTGTGTTATTGATACTAATAGGTGGTTTTTGCACCTATGAAAATACAAAACAAAATTTCTAGCAAATTTCTGTATGGTAATATAAGTACAAAATGGGTCTTTCAACAAAAATGGCCTGCGCCAAAGTGAAAAAAACCTATGTTAAAATTGTGTACGGATAATAAAAGGTGGTTTTTGCACCTATGAAATACACCTGAGGTGACTAGAAAAGTTCTGTATCTTATTGTAAGTACAAAGTGGGTCTTTGAACAAAACTTGGCTGCCCAAAGTGAAAAACACATAAATTTAAAATTTTGTTATGATAATAATAGGTGGTATTTGCACTATGAAATACAACAGCAATTACTAGCAAATTTCGTATGGTAATATAAGTACAAGAGGGTCTTTCAACAAAAAGGGCCTGCGTCAAAAAAAAAAAAAAACCTTTTTTAAAAATTGTGTCGGATAAAAAAGGTTTTTTTTTTCCCCCTAGAAATACACCTGATTGACAAAAAAGTTCTGTACCCTTTTGTAAGTACAAAGTGGGTTTTGAAAAAAAAAGGGGCTGCACAAACGTAAAAAAAAAAAACAAATTTAAATTGTGTATGGATAATAAAGGGTGGAAGGTGGGTTTTGCACCTATAAAAAAAAAAACCCCTGCATTATAAAAAAAGTTCTTTATCCTAATAAAAGACAGGTGCACAAAATACAAGGTACGTTTCCCAAAAAACGGGCCAAAAAAATTTAATAAAAAGCCATTTCAATTACAGTAGATTCAAAAACAGTCTGGACTACACAATATACACCCCACCCCCCTGCCCTGTGGCTGTACAGCACTAGATGCTTCTTTCAAACTCTCAGCCTAACTAACTAAAAAATTCTCTACCTGTGTTTTAATGTTCACAGCTAAAAGCATAGTTGGCTCTGTGAACAAAGAGGACTGTGTTGCTGAGCTGTATTCAGGAGAAAGCTGACAGACGTCCTGCTCTTTTGAGACACACACTGATGTGAATAGTGTTGACGATTACGTTGGCTATGCATCGGGGGATGTGATAGTGGCCACCATCGATAAGGGTTTTTTTTGATAGTCGTCATCTCCCATGACCATTAAGTCTTGGGGGGAGCAACAAACCTTCATTTTTACACCCAAACGGTGGAGAAGCTGGAAAAAACACCACAACAGTCAAATGGATACCTGCTAAAACTTAGGCCACACCTTGGGTATAAAAAAACCCCAGAAAAAAAGTCACACCCATTACTATCCCCGTCTTTACCACAGATGACCCTTAAAACCCCTCTCCACAAATTAAAAAATGCCCGAAAAGGGAGTAAATTATTTGAACCATATTTTATTGAAAAGGACATTTAATATCCCCGTCCTGGAAAACCCGATGACCCCAAAAACCTGATGACCCCCGATTGAAAAGTGCGGGAAAAAAAGTAGTCTTTAAACCACCATTTTAGTTAAAACCGGGACATTAAAAAACCCTGCCCTGGACTGCAGCTTTGCCCCTTAAAAACCTGTCTGACCCACAGTTTAAAAAAAGTGCCGGGAAAAAGGGAGTCTTCAACCCCCCATTTGTTTGAACTGGAAATTCATTTAAACTGTCCTGGACCCCCAGTAATGACCTTTAAAATTTTTGTCTGACCCACAGATTACAAAGTGCCGAAAACGTCGTGCTAAAAGCAGAGTGCGGAAGGGGAAAAGTTTTAAAAACTCCACCCCGTCCCAGTCACAGTCAAGCCCCGGGGGAAAGCGCTTGCCCCCCCGTTAAATTTTGGGGGAAAAAACCAATTGGGGCTTCCCCCTTGGGAAAAATACTGGGGGGTTTAAAACGCTCCTTTTTACACTCGGGTCCCCTTTTTCTTGGCATTCTTTTTTTCTTTTTAAACCTCAACGTGCTGGGGGGAAAAGGTCTCTGTACTTTTTTTTCTCTGTCCGTCTCCATACCCCAAATGTCCTCTGAAAAAACCTCCCATCTGGTCAAGTTTTCCTTTTCCTCCCTTTACAATTCGGGGAATTTTTTTAAACAGCTTTTTTTTGTACATGAAAGTTTTTTTATTTGGTTTTTAATTCTAGAAAACACTTTTTTAAAATTAGGATGGAATCCCACCTGCTTTGTTTTTTCTTTTTTTTTAAATTTATTTTTTTGGGTTTTGTCTCAAAAACGGGGATTGAATTACAAATGTTAAAGATCTTGCAAAAACAAGTAAAATTTTGCAATATGTGCCATTAACAGTTTTTCCTACCTTTTTTCCTTTTTTCTGCCCGGCCCCATCACCCTTTGCGCCCCCTCTTGACAATTGTAAAAGGAAAAAATTGTCTGTTAGAAAAACCATTTTTTAAAATTTGGGAAACCTGTATTATACCCTGAAAGTAAACAGAAAAATCCCCCAAAAAATTTTCAAAACATGACCCATGAGCCATTTTTGACAATTGTGAAAAACCCAAATGTCTATTGGGAAAACAACATTTTTTAGAATGGGAAACCAACCTTGGGTAATTGCTGCTTTTAAAAGCAGATGCCCCAAAAAATTTTTTTAAAATTTTGATTCTCAGCCATGTTAAAAATTGTGGGGGAAAAAATGCCATTTAAAAAGCCACATTTCTGTTTCCAAAGGACCAAAAATTATTGTTTGTATCTCGAGCAACATGACCCCCAAAAAATTTTTAAAAAAATTTTATTTCCCTCACCCACTTTTAAAAAAAAATTGTGAGGCAACATCCCCAAAACCTTGGGAAAATGGCCGAAAAATTCTAAAGGTGAATTTGGGGAAAAGGGAAAATTTTTTTTTGCCCATAAAACCCTTTGGGTTGTCTTTTAAAAGTCTCCCACAACCCAAAAAACCGCCAAAAGGGAATTTTGGGAACTGAGAATAAAAAATTTGCAGTAAAAAATTTGATCATTTTAAAAATAATTTTTTCAAAGGACCATTTCTTTTTGGGGAGGGGGAATGTGAAAAAGGGACCAGCAACAAATTTGGGTTTGCCCTTTTGGCAATTGGGGCCAAAACCCATCATCAAGACCCAAGCCTAAATTAAATTTTTGATGAAAGTCAAACGACCCAATTTTATTTGTGGAAAGCCGGATCCCTTTGTCTGTAATGATCCTCCGGTGTGCTGAACTTTTTCCCGCTCAGATAGGGACGCGGGGGCCGGGGCAGGAAAAACACCCCCGGGGGTGGCGAGCCAGCTCGGGCCCCTTCTTTCCATTTTGGATACCCAGGTCTATCGGGCCCGGGGAACAAAAAAAATAAAAACATCGGTTTGAGAGGGCCCATTAGTCTTGCACCATGATCTTAAGTGGTTTCTGGGGGGTTGTAGGGTGTGCCCTGCATTGCATGCGGGGTGGGGTGGTAAATAAAGATTCCCAGGGGTCCCCCATTATTTTTTCTCCCACCTTCCCTCGGCTGTTTGCCGCTACGGTACTTGGCATTTCAAACTGCTGCCCACGTCGCTGGCGTTGTTCCACCGTGACTTTTAAAAGAACGTAAAGCAGACGCAACAGTTTGTCTCCGGGGTTGATCAATCAGCAAGGTCTCCTTTTTTCCTGCATTTTACTCTCTATTGGGTGGGGGGAAGGGGAAAGTGTGATTTTTTGGGTTTTTTAACCGGGGTTAAAGGGAGGGTGGCCCCCCATAATTTTTTTCATTTTAAAGGCCCTTAATGGGGGATCATTTTTTGGGGGAAAATTTGGAGCACCAAGCACCATTGAGAGAGGGACCTTGTTTTTCCCAAAGCCTCGGGGTCGGGGGGCACTAGAAAACTGTTTCTTCCTCATTTTCCCTTTCCTCCCCCTTTCAAATTCACCCAACCTTTTTCCCAAGGCAGGGACGTCGAAACCCTCGGTGTCTAGGAATACCTCCCCCCTTCCCCTCCCCCTCCGCCTCCTCCGGCACGTTTCCCAAAAACCCCCTGACTTGCCTGAGGGGAAGGGGCACCCTAAAGAGCGATGTCCACCTTGCAGTAGCTTGTGACCCCGAACCACTCCCTTTTAATAAAGACCGATGAAATTGTGAAACTGTCGGGCCTTGGGGATTTGACGGAGAAAAAGGGCTCCTTTGTCCCCCATTTTTGTCCTTTCCCTCCTCCGCCCGTGGCAGGGACCTGTTGTTTTCAGAGTGTCCAACGATCGTTCCAGAACTAAGATCCCCACAAGGACCATGCTGACAAGGGCATTGTCCCAACTGACCATTTTGGTGGGTCTTAAAAACTGGCAAGGAGGGTTTTGCAAAAGCCTTTCACCTCCCTCCACTCTCGGTGGCTAAAACACCCCGAGGTCCACCCCGCTGATTGTCAGGCCATGTGTCACTTCGTCCCTGCGTAAGGGCTTTGGGCGCTGCTCCCCACAATCGCTGGAGCATGTGGAGGGGGGAATTTTCCAGCGTGTTGCCACGCCCAAACAATTGAGGGGTTGATGGGGAGGCCCGAGCTGACGTTTGCAACGAAACCCAAGCGGGACGAAGCAGGGGGGCAGAAGGGGGAAGTGCAACTTAGACTTCGAGCCTTCCTCACAGGCAGCCAAAGGGGGGTTAGCTCTTTGGGAAATTTTGGACGAAAAGGGTTTAAAGGAAATGGGGCCAGGAAGGGAATGTGCCCCACCCTACCGTTTTAAAGGGCGGGCCAGCAATTTCACCCCCGTTATCGCAACCCCACCTTCCCTTTGGGCACAATTTTTCTTGCCCACCCGGGCCACCCGCTGGGGGTACTTTTGGGGGAGGCCGTCCCCCAAGCTCCTGACCTGTTTTGGGGGAAGGGGTCCCCCAAGAAAGTTTAAAATTTTCAACACAGGCCTGGTTTTTGGGGGGCACTGATGCCACCAGAGGCCCTTTGGGGGAAAGAACCCTGAAACCATCCTGGGGTTTTTGAAGAGCGTGGCCGAAACCCCGAGGCCAACCCGTCAACCCCCGGGACATCCACCCAGCTCACCCCGTACTGTCCCCAGTTTTTTAGCGCCTTGGCCGTGCTTATAGGCCCCTTGTCGGTGGTCAGATTTGGGCTTTTCCGGGACACAGAAGCAACAAAAAGCGCTTTTAAATTTTTGATGAAACGTTGGCTGGCCAGGGCAGGGGCGGGTTTTTTTGGGAAAGAAATCCCCCCTCGGGGATCTGGGTTTTGGGGGGCAGGAAAGGGGCCCTGACGTGGCCCGAAAACCCCTGTGGTTTTCCCCCAGAAAGGAAAAAGGGGGGGGAACATTTCCAAAAGGCCCAAAAACCTGGCCCAAAGCCGACATTCAGGCTTTTGGGTTTGGGATGGTTTGGGTTAAAGTGTTTCTTCTGCTCCCAAACCCGGAAATAGAAGGCTGGCTGCAACTGGCTGCTGTACGGTGTGCAGGTCGTTTAAAATGGGGGAAAGGGGAAGGGGGGGGAAAGGGTCTTGGGGGGTTTTTTGGTGGTACTCGGGCGACGGTGGGGGCTGAAGCGGAGGGTTTACCCTTTATCATGAAATCTGAAAACATGGGCAGCTGAGGAAAAGCTTGGTGGGGGCGGAGGAGGAGGGGGGCGGAACAAAGGGTGTGGAACAGTGGTTGGAGGGCCCCGGCGTCGGTCTGGCCTTTTTTGGCCAAGTGTTTTCCTCCATTTCAAATCATTTCATTTTCTGCAAAAAAAGTGACTAGACATGTTGGTGGTGGTTTTTAAACCCCCAAAGGTTCTTGCCTCTACTTATGCTTTTTCGCAAAGGCGGCATAAGACATCGCCGGGGGAAAACCCAAAGGGTTGCTCAAAGAAAAGGGCCCCGACTTGGAGGTTTCCCGGACCTTTTTTTACGGCGTTAAACGAGGGGGCGGGGGTTTTCGCTGACCGTGGCTGGCGGAATTTATATTTAGCGGATTCTGCGACCGCCCCTCTCCCCTTTTTTAGGGCAACCCGACGGACACTACCCCATCGTCTTCCTTCCCCATCCCCCTTTAGAAGCGGGTCGCAAGCCCCAAAATTTTGCTGAAAAGACCACGTTTGGGTCCGCCCCGGTCGTCTCAAACATCATCAAAAACAGGGTGGGCTTCGTCGTTTTTTTACATTCTGCATCCCGGGGCTGTGGGCTAAAAGCAAGAGGGGCTGCAAGGCGTTGCCGAAAGCCCGGGGATTTTTGCCGATTTACCGGCCTTTTCCTTTTCCCCTCTATGGCAAACATTTAAATGGGCGCCCGAGCAGAGAAAATTTATCCCTTTCCCCTCTTGATCTTTTTTAACCCTGCCTTTTTGACCCCCCAACCCCATTTTTTTCCAATTTTCCCAAAAAAAAAAGGGGGCTTCAGAAAATGGGGTTATCCCCAGTGGTTTGGGGACACGGGGTTGGGCATTTTTGGGGGCCCTTTAAAGTTTGGGGCGGATGCTGGGGGATGTTTATGACGACATTTTTTGGGGGTGACTGGGATGACGAGGGGGGGTAAGACTGCTGGGATGAGGTTGCATTAAAACCCCTGAAGGGGCCCGATTGGGCGCGCTGTTCGTTACTGGGGATTCACAGGGCCCTTTACCCCGCGATGAAAAGGCCTGAAAGGGCCTTCAAATATGATCCGCTGGGATGCGTGTTGTCGCCGCATGGGAAAGGGGGCCCCCTTCTCTCGTACCTCTAACCCCCATGTCCTTAAACCCCCCTTTTTGCTCGTTACCCCCTGAATTTTGCTCCATTTTCAAAATATACAAAATTTTTAGAAAGGGTTTTGGGAAAAAGTTTTGGAAAGTTTTTTTATTTTAAAAAACGGCAAAACCAAGCTATTCCAAAAACCCTCAAATCAAAAAAAAATTGCTGGATTTAAAAAATAACTGCAAAGTTTGATCTATCAACAAAGCTGGCCCGGCCCAAATTGAAAAAACACGTATATGAAATGTATTCGGGGTAATACAAGGTTTTTTTTTGGCACCTTTCAATTCAACTGTGGTGGGCCCACAAAATTGCGCATTCACATTTAAGTTTAAGGTGGGCCCCAATGAACAAAAACTTTTAAATGCGCCAAAGGGCAAAAAACACTTTTCTTTAAATTTATTCGGATTTTAAAACAAGGTATTTTTGGCACCCCTTTCCCAAATTTAACCCGGGTAACTACACAATTTTCTGGATTCAAAATTTAACTGCAAGGTGGCTCCCAAACAACAAAACTGGGGCCCGGGGAAAGTGCAAAAAAAAAGTAAACTGAATGTATTCCCATAATAAAAGGTATTTTTTTGGGGACCCATTTAATTCACCTTTTGGTGACTACAAAATTGCTGTATTCAAATTTTAAATGCAAAAAATAGATTTATCAAAAAAAGCTGGGGCCCGCCCCCAAAGGGGAAAAAAAAAGTATCTGAAAGTATTTGGATAAAAAAAAAGGTTTAATTTTTTTGGGACCCATCAAAATTTACCTTTTGGTGATAAAAAAATTTGGGGTATTAAAATTTAAGTGCAAGGGCCTCATTAAAACCCAAAACTGGTTTGTCGCCAAATTCCCAAAAAAAACCCTACTGAAATTTTTTTTCTGATATTTTCAAGTATTTTTTGGGAAATATCCAAAACCCGTGCTGACTTGCTGATTCCCAATTTAAGTAAAAAGGGGATTATCAACAAAGGGGGGAATGGGCAAAAGTTGAAAATGGGGAAAAACCTATCTGAAATTTTACCTAAATTTAAAAATGGTTTTGGGACCTAACAAAGGACCTGCAGTTAAATAGAAAAAAATGTGTATCCTTAAGTTCAGGCTGCCCAATATCCAGAAATATTTTCAATAGAAAACTGTTAATAATAAAGCTTTGAAATGTTACACTAAGTCTTGGTGAACTTTATCCAGTATTTTTTAGAGCTTGTTTTTGTTTCCCCCCGCGGGGACCCCCCCTCCGCTCCCCCCCCCCCAGACTTTACAGAGTAGATGCTCCTTTAAAATTTTTTACCTAACAAATTTAAAATTTCCCAATCTTAATCTAACTAAATTGTAAGGACCAGCTAACAGTAGGGGTTTCCGTGAAGAAAATAATAATTTCGCTGAGCTGTTTGGACACAAGCAGAGTGCACATCCTTCTGCTCTGAAACGCTGAGAATAGTTGCCCTGTGGATCTTAGCTGGGGACCTCTGCATCTCTTCCAGAGTGACCCTTGTCTGGGCTGTCAGTTTAGCTAGTCAACCATATCTTTTTAGGTTAGCAGTTGTACCTTACTCCTTCCAATTACAAATGATGGATGAAACAGTGCTACGTGAGATGTTTAGAGCATGAGCTATTTTAGAGCATGTTCACACAGCATATTGGGGTGCGTACTATAAGGCTGCAATATGTCGGGTGTTTTAGAAGTACGTGTTGCCCACTAGAGTTGATATGGTTAAATTAGTACTTTTCTTCTAGTTAAAATAAAAAAATACCGCAGCAACATCATTGCATACCACCACTTTATAAGAACTGACTGATACCACCATAATGTTACTGACCAAACCAGTATACCATGACCAATATTACTAAAATCAACAGTATATAGGGATCAAATAGAACCACCACCATCTTGTAACTGATATGAAATAATATAAAATTTGTATTACATGGATGATAATTATCACATTACAGCTTTTAGGAAAGTTGTTAGCTCTTCAAAAAATTTTTTTTTTGCCTGTCACCTTTCCCTTAGTTACAATTTATTGATTAAACACATATCAGAAGACTGGCCCTAGAATCAGTTAAGCAAACACAGAATACTGTTTTTTGGGAACATTGTATTAATAAGTTGATCTATTTTGTGCCAATTTTAAAGTACCTGTCAGCATATTCAAAGTAGCAATGATGTCACCTATACCTTACTGATTTATTTTTGTTTTTTCATCTGTTATGTGATAGGTTTTGTATACCCCTACCCCTGCTATTGTGATCATTGTACAATTTAAAAATCTTATACTTGTAATAAAATTAGTTCTGATCTGATGAGGTCTTGTGGCCACTGTGTCTTCATTTATCGATCATGGGAGACTGAGAAGTTAGAGACAAAGAACTTCCAAATCATTTGGTGTTTCAGCCCGGTTACCCTCGCATCTTGGACAACAGGACCTTGTCATGGGACTGACTGATAGCTAACAGACCAATAGCTTACTATAGTGCCCAGCTAGATCCAGTTGCAAAGGGAATGCATGCATGCCTTAAGGCCATAGCAGCTGCTGCATTTGCTGTAGAGAAAACTGCCAAATTAGTCTTAATGCACAGTTTAAATGTCTGGGTACCCCATTCTGTGTATGCACTTTTGAATTGCCACCGAACTAGGTAAGTCATAAAGGCCAGACTTACTAGGTGGGAGCTAGTTCTCCTTCAGCCTAATCAAATACAGTTACACCGATGTTCCAAATTGAACCCCGCTACCTTGTTGCCACATGAGGTTCAGAGAGAGGAGGAAGGTCCAGATGAGTTAGAGGAAGGCGGAGACCATGACTGTTTGGAGCATACCCAAACAATGATTCTGCCAAGGTCAGATCTGAGGGAGGAACCACTTGAATAACCAGACTTAGTCCTGTATATAGATGGCAGTTTTCATAGACAAAATGATTCTGGCCAGTTATCTTCTGGCTATGCTGTAGTAGACGATTCACATACGGTACATGCAGGATCTTTAGACCCTCCTTACTCTGCTCAACAAGCTGAGTTACTAGCCCTGATAAAAGCATGTGAATTGTCAGAAGGGAAGACAGTAAATATCTACACTGATTCTCGATATGCTTTTGGAGTAGTACATGGATTTTGGTACTATTTAGAAAACTATTTGGAAACTTTTTGACTGCAAAAGGTTCCCCAGTGAGTTATGCGAAAGAAATTGCCAGGTTGTTGGAAGTCATACACCTTCCAAAAGAGATATCTGTTGTTAAATGTCAAGCGCATACCTCAAACTATGACCCAATTGCACGAGGGAATCGCAGAGCGGGTGTAGCTGCAAATAAAGTCGCAAGCAGAGATCCTTTTGTTAACTTGATGTCTTTCGAAACTGATTTTGTTTCTCTACCTGATTTTGAAGCCTTAAAAACTTTGTAATACAATTGTTCTCCACAGGAAAAGACCCGATGGAAGGACAAAGGATGAGCCAAGAATTCTCATGGCCCATGGACTGACAGTGAAGGTACACCAGTGGCTCCCAAATCCCTTTTACCAGCGGTAGCTGATGCTGCCCATGGGTTAACTCATTGTGGTAAGACAGCGACACGAAATTTGGTTTTCACATACTGGTGCACACCCGGGTTCACTGTGATTGCGGAATGGAAGTTTCTGTCGTGCCAGACATGCCTTCGACAAAATGTTGGAAGAGCAGTGAAAACCTTACCTGCACACCTCCCATCAACCACGGGCCCTTTCCAGATCCGCCAGGTAGACTTCATACAGCTACCTAAGGTAGGAATGTTACTGTATGTCTTGTATGTGTTGATTAATTTTTAGGTTGGGTTTAAACATATCCTACTGCGTCTCAGATGGCTGCCACAGCAGCTGCTAAAATCTGCAAGGAATTTGTGTGCAGATACAGTATACCCCAGGTTGTTTCTAGTGTTCAAGGCCCTGCATTTACTGGTAATGTTTTCCAAACCATTTGTGCTATGATTGGTGTAAAACAACAATTGCATACTCCATATCATCCCCAGGCTAGTGGTATGGAAGAGAGATACAATCGTACCATTAAGGAAAAATTAGCCAAATGCTGCAAATAGACTGGTATGAGGTGGTCGGATGCTTTACCACTTGTTTTATGAGACATACGTACTACATCTCGAGGGGTACTTCAATTATCCCCATATGAACTTTTGTTTGGAAAGGTGCCTAATCATTCACTCTCACCTCCAGAAACTCAACACTCGGTGTTAACAACCTTAAATGTGGATCATGTTCTCAGACTACAAAGACAATTGAGAGACTTACATCATCAAGTAGGGGACATGCACCCTGTTCCCACTCTTGCTTGTCACAATGTCAAACCAGGACACTCGGTGAAGATCCGTAAGTTCTGACTTTCGGGTTCTCTGACAGAAAGGTGGGAAGAACCTTATCAAGTCCTTTTGACTACTCCTTCAAGTGTTAAAATGGAAGGTAGAGAGACGACATGGAACCATGCCTCTCACTGCAAACGAGTGACTCCCATCAAGACCGAAGCAGATGCCCCTGCTGTCCAGCCAAAAGGTGAAGCAGAACAGATCCTGAGTTCATCTGCTCCTGAATTGCTGCAGTAAGTGGCCTGCCACCACCTAAGCCGCAGATGAGGTAGTCAAGGTGCTACCCTTCCATCACGTGAAGAAAAGATGCCCTTCTTGTTTAATAAATTATTTGGTCCCCAACCCAACAAATGGCTACAGTGGTTGCAGGCTGATGTGTTGTGGTTCTTACTACTGCTTTTTCACAGGAATATGTATTCTGCATATACAATGGATTATTTGTACAATGATAACCATAAGATGATCACAGATGAGCGTGAAGAAGATGACAATGACTACACCAAAGCAACGAGAAGAAGAATATCTGCTATATATGATTGTATTAAGTATTATCATAAGCCAATGGTTACCAAGCTAGATGAATAGCTTATATATACTATAGTATATAGTATGGTGTTATGATCCGATAGAGAACCTCAGGTTCATGAAGAATATGATAAACAGATTAAAATGCAAAAACACCATAGCTAAATACACAGGGTTTAAAAAAAATTGATAGATATGCACACATTCCACTGGGTTCACACAGTCCATGCTATTCATAGTTATCCTTGTAGCCCCAGAAGAATTAATCTTAGTGATAAATGACACTTACATCTTTCCCCACAATTCTAGTGCCTCTAGATATAACAACACTAAGGTTACTCTGCTTATAGCTGGATGGTCTTTACCCCAATGGTAGGTAGCAGTAAGAGGCCTGTCCCTGAGAACCCCTAAGTTTTTGTCTATCTGTGGATATGACTCCACAGAGCACTAAGATGTAACTGAGTAAAAACCACAAACATAGATTTAGGGTACATACCCATAGAGCTAGACACCCAACTTTACTTCCTTTAAAAAATAAAAAAAAATCCCAGACATACTGGTGCCCCTCTCCTAGAGTACAAACCCTTTTATGGTATGTGTCTGAAATTCTCTGTCCCCTATTCACATTACCCTACCTGACAATATGTATTATGTTTGTTGTTCTTATGCTTTTACGTTTCCTCTTTATAGTGGGGTTGGGACATGTATTTGCCAGGAAGACAAAAGCTACACGATCCTTAGCACAGGAAGATATTGATTTAGATAAAATACCAAGACATACAATAACCAAAAAGAAGAAAACATCCTAAACCTTTGATCATGTTTAATCCTGACTTTTACATATAGCTACCCTTTTCTTTAACTAGTGATATTAAGGGGGATTGTGGGAGGTTGGATAGAGGGTTATAGGACGCAGTTTTTATTTTTATGCCTCATCATATGAATCTTGATAGAATCTATTGGGTTATTAGTGACCAAGGCTTCTTCAAGATATAAGCAATCTAAAAATCAGAACATCATGAATGCAACCCCCAAAAAAGAGATGCCCCTTTTGGATAAGCCCCAGGGGTACTGCATGTTTGAAGTTTAAGTAGGGGAACATCTCTCCTTATGGAGAGCACCAGTTAAGGTGTGTAGTGTTTTGATTGCCTTTTAGCCCACTACTAAGCATCTGCATATCACAAGGCATTATGGGAAAGGAGCTGGAAAGCTCACTGCGCCCTCTATAGGTTGTAACAAATCCTCAATTTACTTCTGATTCACTGAATCTTTGAGAAGCAAAAAGGAATAATTGTCAAGTTTAAGTAATGATATAATTATCAGAGACAGGAATGATATGAAATAATATAAAATTGATATTAAATGGATGATAATTATCACATTACAGTTTTAGGAAAGCTGCTAGCTCATACAACTCTTGCTTTTTGCCTGTCACCTTTCGATAAGTTACAATTTGTTGACTCTGCTAAGAAAAATTAATTAAACACATATCAGAAGACTCACAAAAGCCATGTCACAGTGGCCTTAGGACCAGTTAAGCAAATTCAGAATACTGTTTTTTTGGGAATATTGTATTTATTATTAAAGGAGTTGTCTCACGACTGGATTTCATCCTACCTTGGTGCTGTCCTAAGAGCTGTAGTTTTGAAATCATGGGTTGGAGCACTGGCTTCCTGGAGTCCTCTCCCCCCTCCCTTCATCTAGGTGACATCATGCTGCTGCGCTCGCTCCCGATGCTAACAGCATTGGAAGGGAGAACATCTCAGATCACAGAGTTGCTCACCATTGCTCACCATTCAATAGCATCCACCGTGTACACAGCACATATTTCTCTCCCCATACATCCATACATGACCCGGGCCAGGGGTTCCCAGCACAGGAAATTGAGCAGGGGGGAAGTGATTCAAATAATCTCTGATGTGTTGTATTTGCATGGAGTTATCTCAGTGCTACATCTGTCTGTGTCTGCTTAATTACTATTCACTGACTGTTGACTATTTCCTGCCTGAATCATTCACTTCAGCAGTGAAGCTGGTTAGGTAAACAGGAGAGTGAATGCTAATTAGGCAGACTCAGAGCTGAATGAGACAGGCAGGAAATAGTTAACAGCAGTGAATAATAATTAGGCTGAGACACAGATAAGGCAGCAGGGGAGATGACAGGGGCTGCTAGTATGCCTGCTCTAAATCACTGAGCTGTGCCGCAGGCAGAGCGAGGACAGAGAGAGAAAGGACAGGAGATAGTTAAACTTGTGTGCTCGCTCCCGACACGACCTGTTGTGATAAGATGCCGGAGATACAGCCTATCAGGGAGAACAAGCAGGTCGGTGACTATAGAGACCTCAGCAGCCTCTGAAGCCACTAAAAACAAGTTATCTAGAAATCAGTAGGAGATTTGTTATTAACATATATTGCAAACGTGCTTGTTTTTTGAAGATCTTTAATTTGAATGACAATCTTTGTAGTGAGACAACCCCTTTAAGTTGATCTGTTTTCTGCCAGTTTTAAAGCACCTGTCAGCATATTCAAAGTAGTAATGATGTAATGATGACCTTACTGATTTTTTATTGGTTTTTCATTTGTTCTGTGATAGGTTTTGTAAACCTGCTACACCCTGTTATATGGTGTATACATTGTACTATAAAACCTCTTGATTCTTGTAAAAAAAGTTAGTTCTGATCTGATTTGATGCAGAACTCAAGTTGTCCACTGTGTCTTCATTTATCGATCGTGGGAGACTGAGAAGTTAACAACAAAGAACTTCCGTATCAGTGACCAATACCCCCATACCCTTACCCATCAAATCAGTATGCTAAAACCAATATGACCTATAACAATATACAAGGACCAAATAATGCTGTTAGTTATAGGGTCAACTTATTTTCCACCAGAAGGCAGATAGGTAACCCTGAATGTAGCAGGTAGTTACATGCAGATATAGTAAGTAGACCCATAAATTAGGAAGGCAAGTAGGTAGACCCTCCTTTTAGGTAGGTAGACCCCAAAACTAGTTAGGTAGATAAATAGGCAGACAATTCCTCGAGTAGGTAAAGTCCCCATTAGGTACTTAGCTAGGTAGGTAAGTCCCTATTAGGTAGGTAGATAGACAAGCAGATAGGTAGGTACCAATTAGGATGGTAAGCCCCAATTGGATAAATAGATATCCCCCACCCATCAGATAGATAAGCCCCTATAAAGCAGGTAGTGGCCTATTAGGAAGACAGGTAAGTCCCTATTATGTAGGCTGACCATAAGGTAAGCAGGTTGGTAGGCCATTGATTAGGTAGATAGGTAGGTAGGATCCTAGATAGTTAGGTAGGTTCCCTAGTTGTTAGGTAGGTAGGGTTTCTGACAGGTATGAAGGGTCTCCATAGTTAGGTAGGAAATGCAACCATAGTTAGGTATGTAGAGCCCAAAGAGTTAAGTATCTAGGGCTTCTGGTACTTAGGTATGTAAGGTCTCCATAGTTATGTAGGTATGGCACCCATAATTAGGTAGGTAAAGCCCCTTATAGCTAGGTCGGTAGGGCCCCTGGTTCTTAGGTAACTAGGGCTCCTGGTACTTACGTAGGCAGGGCTTCCATAGTTAGATAGGTTGGTAGAGCACCCAGTAATTAGATAGAGGTTCAGGTAGATAAACAGTATAAATAAGAAAAAAGAAAATAACTCACCTCTCCCTGTTCCCTACTGACTTCCCTGGCATAAGCATCTCCTCCACACATCTGGTAGGCTGCAAGTCTAAGAGGCCCTACAGTTTACTAGCACAATATGTAGATGGTGGTCTGTGATATCATTATGCTGTCTGTATCAGCCACAGCATTAAAACTACTAAAGGGTAAAGTAAGCAAACAATCAGTTCTTGAAGTTGACTTGTTACAAACAGGAAAAGTGGGCAAGCATATGAATACTACAAAGAATTTGCAAGCCAGCTTACCCATAGATAATGTGAAAGGGTACATACTGCATGAAACACTGTAGGCACTTGAAATATAGCAAAGGAAAAGTCCAGCGTCTCAAAGGTAAGTAAAATACAAGATTTATTTGAAGCAAGATAAAATGAAATGTGGCTTTCATCTTGCCTCTCCCCATTCCCCGC
>JAODAL010066067.1:0-12500 GCA_025379985.1 Phyllomedusa bahiana
ACCCCGCTTTTGGGGGAAACCCCTTGACTGGTTGGGGAGGTGGAAACTTAATACAAAACTTTGATCAAATTTCGTAAACTTTGAGTCCCAGGTTTTTTCCCCTATTTTTTCCCCTTTGTGTAAAGCAAAATTTTTAAAATTCCTATATAAATTGAGGTTTTTTTCTTAGTCTTTTTGTGTGCCACTGGGTTTTTTGTATTAGTTTTATTTCCCTTGCCTTTCCCGTGTGCAAAACCAAAGCTTACGTTTTTCAAAGTATATATTTGGGGTGTGCACGCCTTTTACATTTTTTTTTAAACCCCACCTACCTAGGAAAATTTTTCTTTCCTACCCCGGTTTTTTAAATTGAGAAAGGGGAAAAAGAAAAAGTTTGTTGCATTTAAAATCCCGGGAGGTTTTGTCCCACCCCCCCAACCCCCCCCCAACCCTTAGGATACTAAACCCCTAGGGGTTTTGGCTTGTAAACCCCTTCTCCCACCCCTGGGGGGAAATTTGTTACCCGAGTTGGGAAAAAATAAAGAGATCCCCGGAAAAGGGGAGGATTTCTAAGATTTTTTTTGTGTAAAATTTCCCGGCATGGATTGGAAATTGTGGGGCCCGGGGCAAATCATTTTGGTGGGGGGGTTTGGGAAGGATACAAGAAAAAAGGGGAATTAAGAACGACTCAAAAAAAGAAGGGAAAGGACTCTTTAGAGTTTTACGTCTCCCGTGGGTCCCCGATTTCCGGGGTTTTTTTTACTTTTTTATAAAAAGATCAGTGCTGTTTGTCACTGTTTAAAGGGTGGGAAAAAAACTGGTGTGGGGGCCCCTATGTGAAAAAAAAACTTTGGGGACTTCGGGTTCCCCCTATTTTGAATTTAAAAGATTTTTTAAGTCCCACCCACTTTCAAAGGTGACCAAAATTGGGCAAATCCCCACTTTTCCTTACCCCTCAATAGAGCCAATTTTAACCCCGGCCCCCTCACTGGGGGCCCAAAAACCCCACCCTCCATTAAAACAGAGAGGAAAAAGGGAAAAAAGGAAAAAAAAACACCAAAACTTGGGAAGGGGTGGCCCCCTTTTTATGACAGCCTGTGAGGGGGGGCGGGTGCAGAAAACCCAAATGGAAGCACCACCCCTTCCTTCCCATATAGGTTAAAATCAATGTACACCAAGTATAACGTATGTTTCTGCACAAAAAAACATTTCTGAAAAAATGTATGCAAACCTGGGTGCCACTGGCAGGGCTGCGGCCGCACATGTAATTATACATGTACGCACACAGACCGCCGCCAGCGGCACATTTCTGCAAATAGGGCAATACAGTACGTGGAAATCCCTAAAGAAGCATTTATGCTATCTATCATACATGAAAAAACTTTGAGACTCTCGGTTCAAAACATACAAAACATACGTTATACTTGGTGTACATTGATTTTAACCTATATGGGAAGGAAGGGGTGCTTCCATTTTGGGTTTCTGTCCCCGCCCACTCTCACAGGCTGTCATAAGAAGTGCAGCTTGCAAGTCTGGTGTGTTTTCTTATTTTTTTTCTCTCTGTATAATGGAGGTCGGTTGACCCAGTGAGAGGCCGTGAATTGGCTCTATTGAGAGGTAAGGATAGTGTAGGACTGCCCAATTTTGAGATCACGTTGAAAGTCGTGGGCAGCTTAAACATCTTTTGATCAAAATATGTGAACCGAGAGTCTCAAAGTTTTTTCATGTATGATAGATAGCATAAATGCTTCTTTAGGAACCACTATGTGGTCTCCATATGGCAGTGTTGTAGGTTATGTCGGCGTGGGTATAGTGGCAGCGCACATGTGTCCCTGATTGTAAAAGAGGGAACACCTGACCCTGTGATAGGAGTTACATTTTTACTTTCTTTCTGGTGTTTATAGTGGTGTTTATTTTAGAAGGTGGTGAGGTGCGGACCAAGGGAAACGTGAAGAGTGATATTGTAGATGGGCTGGTGGTGGGGGATATTGATAGAGATACTTAACCATGTGTCTATGATATGTTTGACTGACATATGTGTGAGACAGACAGATATGTGACTCACTTTGTATTGTACTACATAATACAGTCCTTTTTTTCACACTGTATTATGTGGTAAAATGGGCGCATTTATGTCCGAGGGGGGCCCAGGTGCTTCAGCTGTATGGGGCCCTGAAATGTTTGATGGCGGCCCTGGCAGGGAGTGACAGAAGTGAGTGTGACTGAAAGTGGGGGGTTAATAATTAGGGATCTTAACATGTCTGGCTAAGAAGATGTATTCTCAGGGAACTCTTAAAGCTTTGAGGGTTATGAGTGTGCCTGATCGTACGTGGTAGCATGTTCCAGAGAACTGGTGCTGCAATCTTGGAGAGGGGCATGGGAAGTTTGGATGATTGAGGCAGGTAATCTAAATCATCAGCAGAGTGCAGAGAATCAGGTAAGGTGGTAGACCAAGATGAGGGAGGAGATGTAGGGGGTGCAGCGCTGTGGAGAGCCTTATGGGTGAGAGTGATTAGTTTATGTTGTATTCTGTGCTGAATAGGCAACCAGTGCAGAGACTGACACAGGGTAGAGGCATCAGTATAGCGGCTGGAGAGAAAGACAAGCCTGGCTGCTGCATTCAGGACTGATTGGAGAGGGGAGAGTTTTCAGAGAGGGAGACCAATAAGCAGGGAGTTACAGTAATCAAGATAAAAAAGAATAAGAGCAACAGTGAGAGTTTGAGTTGTTTCCACAGTGAGAAACGGACGGATTCTGGAGATGTTCTTGAGGTGCAGGTGACAGGAGCAGGCAAGGGATTGAATATATGGGGTGAAGGACAGATCAGAATCTACAGTAGTATAACCCCAAGACAGCGGGCCTGCTGCCTAGGAGTTATGGTGGTGCCACAAACTGAGACAGAAATAGCAGGGTGGGGTCAGTTAGTAGACGGTGGGATAACTAGAAGTTCAGTTTTAGTGAGGTTTAGTTTCAGATAGAGAAAGGACATTATGTCCGAGATAGCGGACAGACAGTCACTGGTGTTTTGTAGCAGGGCAGGAGTGATGTCACAGGAAGAAGTGTATAACTTAATATCATCAGCGTACAGATGGTAATGGAAGCCAAATCTGCTGATGGTTTGTTCAGTGGGGGCTGTGTAGATTGAAAAGAGGAAAGGACCTAGAACTGATCCCTGAGGAACCCCAACAGCAAGAGGAATAGGAGAGGAGGTAAAATCGGAAAATTAGACACTAAAGGAGCGGTCAGAGAGGTAGGATGAAAACCAAGAGAGAGCATTGTCCCGGAGGCCAATGGTGCTGAGCATGCTGAGGAGAAGGTGGTGATCCATGGTGTCAAATGCTGCAGAGAAATCCAGAAGAAGCAGCAACGAGTGGTTGCCTTGAGATTTAGCTGTGAAGAGATCATTTGAGACTTTAGCTAGATCAGTTTCTGTAGAGTGTAAAGTGTGGAAACCTGATTGCAGAGGGTCAAGAAGAGAGCAGAGAGACAACGGGTTTTGCGAGAGTAGACCAAGCGTTCTAGGAGTTTAGAGGTGAAGGGCAGGTTAGAAGCTGATCGGTAATTAGCAGCACAGGATGGGTCCAGAGTGGGTTTAAGTAAAGGGGTTATGATGGCGTGTTTAAAGGTGGATGGAAAGATCCCAGTAGAGAGCGGTTACAGATTGCAGTAAGCTGAGAGAGGACAGCTGGAGTAATAGACTGGACAAGGATGAAGGGAATGGGGTCACTAGAGCAGGTAGTGGGGCAAACAGATAAGAGAAGCCTGTCCCACTCCTCTCCCCATAAAAATATAAAACCCTGGCCCCAACCCGAAGCATGCTGCCCTCACCCACCCTAGCTGATAAGAATGGGAAAAAAACACAATTGCATTAACACAAGAGCGCCATTACTAAGGTTTATTAGGATATATTTAGATCAAATAATATATAGTATATACAAAATTATATACAAATAGCTATAAAGAAAATTGTCTATGGATGACACCTCTAACTAATGGTCATACTATTGCCATACAATATCACTGTACAAGCAGCAAAATCTATCACCATACTGTCACTGAACAAGACCAATATTATCAATGATACCGCTATCAAACACCAAATAATACAAAGACCAAATATTCAGGAACAGTACGGCAGTATTATTCATTCACTATGTAGTGGTGGTATGTGATCATGATGTGGTGGTATTTTTCAGTCATTATGTGGGGTTGAGATGTGGTCATTATGTGCCTCTCACCTTCCTTAAATGTGCCTGGAGTTGTATAGGATTCATCATCTGGTTCCGCGGGTCATTGTTTACAGTGTAGCCAAAGGACGTTCACTTCTTTGCCTTTGTCTCATTTAGTGCATTTGAAAAAGGGTGCTTTCACACGGTGCGTTTTTGATGCGTTTTTTGGATGCGTTTTTTGTGCAGGAAGGCACAGGATTTAATGATATACATTGTTGCCCAAAAAATGCATTAAAAAATGCACCGTGTGAAAGCACCCAAAAAAAAGTTTTATGTTCTTCCTTAAATTGTAACCAAAAGCAAAATATTCCTTTGTCACTCACACTTTTTGTGAGTAGTGTATATAGAGCAGGATTTGGAGCAGAATTTCAAAAGAGTAAAAAGCAGAGAAAATACAGACAGGACTCCTTAAGAGACAACAGGAGTCCTGCTTAACCCATCTACATACAGTGATTGACAGTGTTCTCTGCACAGACACTGCTGCAGGGAAAGCTGTCAATCACTGCATGTGAGTGGGTTAAAAAGAACTTTCACATTCTGATTCCTTTTTTCTCTGCTTTTTATTCTTAAATCCTGCTTCAAAATATATAAACTTGTATATTACAGAACTCAGCTTCTTGTATGTCTATTATATATCACAGAGCTCAGCATCTCTCCTCTATCACATAGCACTATATATCACAGAGTTCAGCTCCTCTCCCTCTATCATATAACCCTATATATCACAGAACTCAGCTTCTCTCCTCTCTCATATAACCCTATATATCACAGAGCTCAGCTCCTTTCCCTTTATCATATAACCCTATATATCACAGCGCTCAGATTATCTCCTCTATCATATAACTCTATATATCACAGAGCTCAGCTTCTCTCCCTCTATCATATAACCCTATATATCACAGAGCTCAGATTCTCTCCTCTATCATATAATCCTATGCATCATAGAACTCAGCTTCTCTCCCTCTGGCATATAACCCTATATATCACAAGGCTCAGTTTCTCTCCCTCTATCATATAACCCTATATATCACAGAGCTCAGCTACTCTCCTCTATCATATAACCCTGTATATCACAGAGCTCAGCTTCTCTCCTCTATCATATAACCCTATATATCACAGAGATCAGCTCCTCTGCTCTATCATATAACCCTATATATTAAAAATCACAACTAACTTATAGTGTGATAAAAGGGAAAAAAAAGAGGGAATGATGGCGCTAGACTGATAAAGTATAGATACAGTTTATTAGGACATTAAAACAGGACTACGCCTTTCTCGCTGGATAGCGTTTCATCAGGTCAATACAGAGAAATTAAGCTAAAACAGAGGTTTAAATCTTGTGTGTTGCACTCAGCTAATTAATGCTAATTAAGTGCACTTGTGTCAGCTGAGCACAATGTGCTGCATGGGAAAGGTGCAAAGGTCTGCAATACAGTTATTAAAAGAGGCACAAGGAGAGTCCAGGCAGAGAGACACACAAAAGACCCTGCTCCCACCTGTCCTGAGTCAGTGGCCAAGAAGGTAATATAAAGTTTGCACTGTAGCAATAGGGATAGAAAAATCAACACCTATATATGTATGTATATGTATACACATAAACAGACACACACAAAAAAAAAATACAACAAAACAAACAACAACTTTGTCACACAAATATATCAGGTCCATACAGAGAAATGAAGCTAAAACAGAGGTAAAACACACAAGTACACACACATATACATACATCTGCATACACACTACTACATACATGCATAACTGCATATATAAAAAAAGCCACATTTTCCCACACAAATAAATACATACATTCAAATACATACATCTGCATATATACTACTATATACGTGCATCAATATATACATACAAAAAATGTGAAGGAAAAAGAAAAAAAAAAATATATATATATATATACACACATAAAATAGAATAAAAAAAATAATAATAAAAAATAAATAACAACCGATATACAAGATAATTATAATAATATAAAAATTTATATTAAATAGTCCTGTATCAATTAGAGCTAAAAATATAACCAACCGATTTTTAAAATATTATTCATTATCAAACAATGATTTCCGTCGCCTCATTGAGGCCATTTGGACAAAGGGTGTTCAGCTTAAATATCCAGAACATCTCTTTCTGTTTAAGCTTTTCATATCGATTATTTATATTCAGGGGAATAAAATCTATAGGAGTGACAGCGAAGTCCTGGGGCTCATTCGGATGACATAGAAAGAAGTGCCGGGAGAAACTGTGTAACATGTAACCTTTTTTGACATTTGATCTGTGGTGAATTATACGGATGTTTAATTTGTCTGTGGTCCGTCCCACATACTGTTTGCCACAATGACAGGTAAGTAAATAAATTACAAACGTGGATTGACAGGAATATGAAAATCTGATTGGAAATTTATGATTGGTGGTGTTTGATCTAAAGTTGGGGATCCCATAGGTGATTTGATTACAGCACATACATCTACTCCGCTTGCACTGGAATATCCCTTTCTCTTTCATTATATTTTTATGTTAATGTTGCTTCAGGACACTAGGAGCCATGATATTTTTAAGGGATATAACCCTATATACCACCGAGCTCAGCTTCTCTCCACTATCATATAACCCTATATATCACAGAGTTCAGCTTCTCTCCTCTATTATATAACACTATATACCACAGAGCTCAGCTTATCTCCTCTATCATATAACCCTACAAGTCATAGAGCTCAGCTTCTCTCCTCTATCATATAACCCTATATATCACAGAGCTCAGCTTCTCTCCACTATCATATAACCCTATATATCACAGAGCTCAGCTTCTCTCCACTATCATATAACCCTATATATCACAGAGCTCAGCTTCTCTCCTCTATCATATAACCCTATATATCACAAAGCTCAGCTTCTCTCCTCTATCATATAATCCTATATATCACAGAGCTCAGCTTCTCTCCTCTATCATATAACCCTATATATCACAGAGCTCAGCTCCTCTCCTCTATCATATAACCCTATATATCATAGAGCTCAGCTTCTCTGCTCTATCATATAACCCTATATATCACAGAGCTCAGCTTCTCTCCTCTATCATATATTAAGTTATAAAATATAATACATTATCACTATGGGCATGTAGTTTCATACAGGAAAACATTATTAGGCTCTATTAATGTTTAAAGCAAGTAGCAGATAATTGAAGATGAGAGGAGTGTAACTGCACACTGTATGTATGAGATTTATTGCCTGAAATTGTATTATTCCCAGCATCTCATACCACTGGATATTTGTATAGCAAATTTGTATAGTTTCTCTTGTTATCACCTATTAGTGTAATAGAGGAAGAAAGCCCAAATTTGCTTTTCTCATGCTGGAATTTGTGTTAAAATTTCACAAAATCCTTTAAAACTGCCTGTTTGAATTCTAATTTGTCACCTTTTATTATTAATATTGCTTACTTTAGATCTTAATTTCTCAGAACAGTCACCATTTCTCCCAAGAAAAAATATGAAAGGCTAAGTTAATTGGTGCAGAGACTGAAACATGACATGTCAAATTCTGGTAGTCATTCTTCAGTTGCTCCTTTGCATCAAATTACAAAATGAGAATTAAAAAAAGAGTACTTGCTGTTATAGTGGACAGTTTGTAGTCTGTTGCTAAGAAGCAAATAACTATAATTTTATGACCTCCTTAAAGGGGTTGTCTCACTATATTGATTCATCTCACCTCAGTCCTGTTTTCTTGGTTTCATTTTGAATTCAGGGGTGTGTTTACTGGCTTCTACTAGACTGCAGTATAAGCCCGGTCTGTAGCTATAGCGCCCAGCGCTGACGGCCTATCATGAGAGTTTGAACAGGTCTGTAGCTATAGTGAACTGAGGAGCTGACGCAGCCCATAAAAGAGGGGATATCTCAGAATATGTAGGATACTGTTAATGGACACATATTGTAAAGTGACTTGTTTTTGCAAGATCTTTAACATAAAAAGCAATCCATGTAGTGACACAACCCCTTTAAAGATAACCTGTGAAATCTTTTGACATGTTTTAGTAAATAATTGCATCCACGGACAAAACCCACCCCCCGAACCCCAAAAAAAAACAAAAAAATACTGTCGAAAAACCCAAAACCGGTATTTTGGGTTTTTTCCCAAAGGGGAAATGCACCCAAAAGGGCATGTCCCCACGGGCCAAAAGGTTTTGGGGCCCGGGTTTTTCAGACGGTTTGGGGTTTTTACAGACCCGTCTAAAAAAACCCGGAACCAAACGAAAACAAGGGGCTCTATGGAAAACCCGTGCAGCATTCCCAGCCGAAATGGGTTTTCCCCCGCCCGGGGGTTTTTTTTGGGCCCCCGGCCCGCCCAAAACACATTGTGCTTGCACATTTTTCCCGTCTGGTTTTTGGAGGGAAATTATGTGCATGAAAAAGGGTGAAGGGGGGGGGCCTTTTCCCCCCCAAAAGGGGGCGGGGAAAAGCCATAACCTTCCCCCCCCCCCCCCCGGGGGGGGGGGGGGGGGGGGGGGTGGGGGCACGGCACAAAAAAAACCCAACCCTTTTTTTTTTTTGGCCGTGTAAAGGGGCCCCCAAAAAGGTTTCAGTAAATCTACGGAAAAACCTTGCTTAATTCATGAGATTTCTCTCATTTATTTAGGAAAACGTAAAAATTAAAACGTTTAAAAACTCAAAAAGGGGCAACAACCCAAAGGAGATACTGCTTTTGCTATGTTGTAAGTTTAGATTACATTTGATGTTTAGGGCCACGGGGGCCACGCCGGTCACTTTGGGAAAGAAAAAGAGTCTGGTAGCTCATTGCAAGCGGCGCAGTGTATACATTCAATGTGCTAAAGGGGTAAGGGGGCGTGACACAGGGTTTTTGACGTTGCGCTCTGAGGGGACGCCCTCCCAATAGCCTCCTTTCCCTTAAATCGCTTTAAAGGGTCCAGGTGTTTGTAACTCGTGGACGGGTCTTTATTTTAAATGTCTTTCGTCTGGGGGAAGACCGGTGTTTTGTCTCTTTTTATAAAAAATGCCCAGCTTCTGTGCAGGAATTTTCCCTTTAAACTTTCAAAGAGTAGACCATCCCTTTAAAAACCCAAATTTAAACCTTTGACTTTTTTTTAAGGGTTTTTAAAAAGAGTTTGGTAAATATTTTAAAAATAAAAATCATAAAAGCTTTCCCAATCAATGACATCAAAAAAACAAACCCAAATAAAAGGAAACCTAAATCTAATTCAGTTTTGATTTCATAGTTCATTGCCATCATCTAAAAATCAATTTTAATCCCTTTGCTTTTTCATAACCTCTTTGGGAATAAATTAAAACTTCTTTTTTTTTCTAGTTCAGCCAAAATAATATCTCCACTTGCCCCGCACAAAAAATCCATTATTTCAGAATGGGTTAAAAAAACCCCCCAAGTTAAGTTATAACACAAAAACATCACAAAGGGAAATTCTTTCGGGCCGTCTTTTTTCCTTTAGGTTTCCCAAATTTGTTAGAAAAAAAAACGGGCTGTTTCATACACTTGACCCGCCCAAACAGACCAAACCAAAGGGCTCTCGGGGAGAGAGAAAACCCCCAAAAGGGGAATCTTTAATCCCATATTTTTCCCCCCCTTTCCCCAAAATTAATTTCCATTTGTTTTTTGTCTTTTTTGTGGTTTCTTTTTTGATTTTATTTTTTTTTGGCAGGGTCTATGCAGCATTATTGTTGTTGATTTTTTTTTTTGTGACATGTTTTTAAAGATGTTTTTAAATCTATTGAATTGTGTGGATTCTGGAAAAATGTTGCAGCTGCTCAAACATACTGAGAACCAAATGTACACAAAGTGACTTGGGTGAGCTTCTGTTGTCATTCATGCATCAAACCCTCCCCCCGCCCTACAGAACAAAAAAAATACAAATGAACAAAAGAAAAAATTCAAGAGTAAGAAACAAATACATTGAAATCTAAGTCCTTTTCATTGTACTCTGTGTTCATTCTTTCAGGCAGGAGCATGATGAACAACACCAAATGATTTCTCCAAGCCTACAGCAGACATAGTTTCTTTACATTTCCTCACGCTCGGCTCAAGCTGTATGCTAAAGGAGCCCTAAACTTAATGCCCACCCATCGCATATAATAGTGCAGCTTATAGTAAATGTTATAGTAAGTATTGATAATATAAGGCAATGTTTATATCTGTGTTATGGTTGATTTGTACTTCCAGAAGTTCTCAGAGCTTGAGGTAAGAGACACAAGGTGATTATAATATAAACTATTCTCAAAAAGTTAGGGATATTTGTATTTCGGTTGAAATTTAAGGAAAATGTAAAAATTTCACTCTCCAGTGATATATTATCCTGAGACCAAATTTAAGGGGGTAAAAATGAAAATGCGGGTTTTTTCCCCTTCACCCAAAACAATTTAAATTAACCAAAACCCAACAACGGGGGGGAAGGTGTTTTCCCAACACAAAATGTAAATTTGCCCTTAATAACGTCTTGGTTTTGGGGCATAAAATTTAAGGGCTTGAAAAGGGTTGTCCCCATGCTGTTTAAAAGGGGAGTTATTGACTATTGGGGCAGGGGCATCTAAACTCTCTTCAAGGACCCCTTAGGTCTTTGGGGGTTTCAAAAGGGTAAAGAGTTACGAGCTTCTACAGGGCAAACTCAGCTGATCCAACATTTTCTAAAAGGGGTTCACCCCCTGAAAACAGTGCGGGCCCATTCCTTTTGGGGTTTTCCCCAAATTCCCAACAGCCATTCCTTAATGATTTTGATTTTTAAAAGGGGTTGACAACCATCACCAGGCCTGTTTGCAGAGCGCTCTCCTTACTTTTTCCAACATCGTTAGATGCCATCATTTCTCCAGAGTGAATCGACTTTAAACACTGAAACAAAACTAGGACCACTGGCCCCTCATCCGGGCATAGCTCTCCCGGGCCCCATGAAAGAAAATTTATGTTTTAAAACCTGGGGTGGGGTCGGTCATCCAGCACCAGACCACACTGTTTAAAAAACCAGTTTTTGAAGGGTCTAAACGTCACACGGGGTCCTCTCACCCCCCTTAAAATTTGGGCTTGGAGTTGTGTGGCTTTTCATCACCCTTTTTCCAGGGGGTAGGTTACAATGAAGCGGTCATCAGTTGGGGGATGGACCCAAAAGGGTTTCCCCCAATTCTTTGTTTTTCTGTGCCCTCTTCCAGCGTCCCCCGTATCTCTGATACAACCTGCTGATGACCCCTTGGGAACCCCCCGGGGCAAGGGCCCAGGGGAACTGTTAAATCAGTTGAAAAGATTTTGTTTTTGGCCCTCATGATTAAAAAAATGTGAACGCAGAATGAAGGGGGGACTTTTTAAACCCCCAATTTCAAATTGACCCTTTAAAATTTAAAATGGGCAAATTCGGGGATCAAACGCCTTTTGGGTATATTTTTGCCATTAAAGCTCCTTGTTAGAAATCAGCTTTTTTGTGCAAAAAGACTGAAACATTAACAGTTCGCCCATTTTACATCTAAATTTTAAGTTTTTGGCTCTTTTAATTTTCATTTTAAAAAATAATTTCATGAAAGGGTTAAATGTTCCCCCTAAAAATTTCAAAAAAAAAAAAATATTCCTAACTTTTGTGAGTTTTGTGAATTTAGGGCAGCAAAATGACATCGTTTTTGGGATGGACCCAACTCCCCCTAAAAACAAACACCAACTACAGTAAGCATATACTCCAAAATAAATGCACAAACACTTTATTTCGGTGTTAAATTTCTTAAAGTTTTACTAAAACCACAGGTGTACAACAATTACAAAACAAAAGTAGAGAGGTGAATTGAATATTTAGGCCATTGAGATTTAAGAATAATGTAAACTGCTCAGAGTTTGCCCACACCAAAATGTTTTTTCTTTTAGTTAAAAAAAAGTCCCCCCCCTTAATTTGGCCCGAACTTTTAATTTACCCAAAAACCCAAAAACATAAAAGCTGTAAAACATTTAAAATAAAACCATTGCAAACAGAACAAAAAAAATCAAAACAGGGTACAGGCCCCAAAAAAGAGGACTTTAAGAATTTTTTTGGAAAAGGCTTTAATACAAATTTGGGGAATTATATGAAAAATTTGAGGGTTCCTATGTAAATTTTTGATCAAAACGGTAAATGCCCCCCCTACCGGAAAGGGGGGCCCCTCAATACAGGGGGGGAGCCTACACTACATGTCCCCCTTCTCCCGTTTCTGTTTAAAGACCAACAAAAATTTCATTAGAGAAGAATTCCACTATAACCTGTCCGCCCCAAATTTTTTTTTTTTTGAACAGTTTAAAAAAACATTTCAT